>JAYMSF010000108.1:0-21417 GCA_036897335.1 Silene vulgaris | reverse complement strand
TGTCTATTGCAAATTACAGTGAGATACCGAGAGATATAGCCAGAAAGATTGCTGTCGAACATTTAAATTTTATCGAAGATTTTGAAGCTTTTAAAGAGGTCTGTGCAGGATGGAGAAGTGCAGTAAGGGGAGTCGAATACCGCCCATCCTTGACGAAAACCCAACTACCTTGGCTTTTGCTTCCAGATCATCCCAATATTCCTTACCGAAGACTACTTAGCCTCACCAAAGGTATGTTCCGTAAAGTCGATATCCCATTGCCAGTACTACAACCCTTACTTCTACAGTTTTACAGGTATTTTTCTTCCAAAGGGTGCGTAATTTGTGTCAGTAGTCCACGTCGTAAAATCACGGTCTTAAATCCCATAACAGCTGATGTGATTTTGCCACCAAGCGTTCCATTCCACTTATTGGACATTGATTGGAATTGGGGCAACTTATTTTATCTCTATAAATTTGTTCTATCAAAGAGGATTTACGAGGGTGATAGCGACAATGATTATGCACTTGCCATGGTATCTGGCATGAACGAGAATAATTTAGCTTTTTGGAAACCCGGACAAGACCATTGGACTATCCCTGCTGCTGCTAATTTTAAGGTTACTGGTGTATCTGATGTCTGCTTTTTCAGAGGAGACTTATATGCAATTGATGGCATAGGGCAGGTTATGGCTTTTGCAACAAGTGACCGTGATAGGCCTTGTTCAAGTATAGTGGCTAAATTGAGGTTGCGGAGGTCGTTGTCAAAAGGATACAGTTTTTATCTAGCCGGAGTGGATAGCAAATTGTTGGTGGTTCGTAGACAATTATGGCTAAAAAATATAGACAACAAGCCACATTACGGGACTACACATTTTCAAGTGTTTGAGTTGAATGTCGATAATGGAAAAACCACAAGACTCGACAATTTGGGAAATAAGTCTATCTTTGTAGGCCTCAATTCGACCTTCTCCGTTGATTCTTCCTCAGATAAACGGAGTTGCCAGCCTAATTGCATCTATTTTACTGATGACTTTGCGACGACTGTCTTTAAGATGACCGGAGTTGCTTCAAATCCTATAATGGATATGGGCATCTATAGCATGACAGAAAGGAAAATCATTAAACAATTTTGCCATCCATCTCCGTTTAGTCACTACTCTCCCCCTACATGGCTTGAGGCTTGATCAGTTTCCTCATTCTTGAGCTACATAGTAGTAATGTGGCGCTTGCCCGCTACAATCCAAGACGAAAAACAGCAACAAATGATATAATGTAGACTGAAAGTTGAATAATAACACAGTTTCAAAGAGAGAACTAATTTGAAACTAAATAAGAAAATTAATTAGATCTAGAAGTACGTATTTCACATGAGCGCTGACGGTCCATCGTCATGCTTCCGGTTGTGAAATTAGTTGCAGGTGAAAACTTGACATTAACACCGTCACAGGTAATGTCCATTCCATTATAGGGTGATGACCTAACCCAATATCGGCCCTGAAAATTTAATATGAAGTCGATAGCTTGGTTTATTGCCAAATCTTTAGCTATTGAATCAACCGTCACATCTTTGAGGTGGGAAGCCCTAATGTTTATGTCTAATTGAATGATCTTACTTTCATCAGACCTTGTGTTAAAAGGATCCATCGTTACCGAGGAAAGTAACTCATTGCCATACTTAATCGACACTTGAAAAGGTTCGACCATCATTAGTTCCCCATAGATATTTGTAAAGTTAAGCATAACTTTTAGGTCCGCTGACACGGAATTGTGAATATCAGAAGTTGCATTGTTAGAGATTGTCATGGAAGATACGTCTACTGAGAGAAGCTCGAATTTGAAGGTAGCAGAATTCAATAGCACTGCTATTAGGGCTATTGCTAGTTCCACGATGATCAACACAATCGTGACAGCAAGACAAACCAGTTTCGGACTCCAATTGTTGTTGTTGCTGCTGCTGCTGCTGCTATTGTCGTCCATGCTTTTAGTTTCGTTAATGGCCATCGGGCATTGATTTGCTGCATCACCTGACACATTAGTACCCATAACAAACTTCGACGTCTTCTTTGAAATAAGGGCAAATTTATGGTGGAGAGTATGAGAAATATAACCAACAAGTGCAATTGATATTATTGATAATGAATATGTTAAAAGTATAAAACCGATCTCGAGACTCTAACCATATTTATATACACAAGAACCCAATCCTAGTCTAGTGAAATGCAAACAAATAAAATAGCACCAACAAATATCTTGCAGAATAAGCAATAATTTTGATAATAATACCGTAAGTCGGTACCGATATATCTAATCTAGTTAGGAACACAAATAGAACATAGAAGGAGCTCCCCTAATTAATTGACTCTATAGCCTATGCTTGTTATATCTATATCGTAAGTCCTAAATGTGTTAGAGATAGGGTTTTTACGCGTCAACTTATTGTAATTAATGTAAGGATAAATTACAAATAATCACCACGTATTTACGTATTTTTATAAATTGTCACCACGTATTTACGTTTTTATAAATAACCTCCGGACTTTTACGTATACTCCCCAATCACCACCGTGGTTTAATCCCGAACTTTATTTTTCTTATTTTCCGTCTTGTTAAGTTACGATTTAATTACACAAACTAACTCTACACAAACCTAACATACCCGTTCACCTTTTCCCCCAATTCCTCAAATCAATTTATTTATGTTTCAAACTTGCGCCTAGTATCCACTACATCTCCTTCTCAACCACAAGTCCGCAAAGCTAAGACATCCTCGGTTAAAAGAGATGTATATATACAATTCTCTCGACCCATTAGTTACTTACAGTAAGAAACCACTTTCAACTCCTTTTAACAACGTTACAAGAGTAAAACGTAATAACGGTTATAAACTGGTAAATATCATGAGGGTCGCAGGGACGACAAGTGACAAATAATCACCTCGTCTTCACTGCATGTTTACTCAAGGACTACTGGATTATACAGACAATAGGAGATATGATGCTTTCAAAAAGAGATGGCTTCAATGGAAAGTCGATTACTAACCCTGACTCCGCCATCTTATTACTACTATTAGTATAAATATCCTCAAGGGTATGCACGGAACTGGGTCATATGTAATCAATTTCGACTAACTCCCGCTAGGTTGGTTGAGTACATGCGTCGATGCTGTGGGTTAGTTGAGCAAACCAGTAACATCAAATTCACACTCTTATGGAAGTACCTAAAGAAGGTTAATTTCCAACTCTAGCGTATACGCGCGACAAGGTCATAAGTCTCAAATATATCAAAACTCATTTACTCATTACGCCTACACTTCATAATGTGAAGCAATCGTGTACCTCTGTCTGTTCACAAAAGCCTTCCTTCGCGCTCTCATCTCCAAGGCATTTGCAAACAAAATACAGCATAAACAAAAACTAACATTGCTGTGAAAAACAATGGCAGCCCCGAAAACTCAGAAACAGCAACTCAAAAACATTGTTGAATGTTGATATTAGTGCTTCATGCAAACCAGCATTTGATTTCAACCAGAAGGTCCAGAACCAAAAGTTTAAAGTAAACCAGAAACAGAGTTAAATGACAAGTAAGAACAAACATTAGTTCAGCAAACGAAAAATGACAACTGAAAAACAAGTACTCCAAGTCATGAAGAGCTATGGGTTAGTTGCTTCAGATTTGGCCTCCGACTCAGTTTTGCCTGCCTCCATAGCTTCCTTCGGATTGCCTGCCTTCACAGCTTCCTTCTGATTGCCTGCCTCCACAACCACCTTCTGATTATCTGCCTCCATAATGTTTTCTTCCTTAGCAGACTGGTAAAGGGCGTCATACGCATATCCCCTGCAGATGAGTTGAATAACTACTTAGGTGAAGAACGTACGAGTATTATTCAAACGGTGGGTAAACACAGGGAGAAATACTCACATAGCTTGACCTGTCACTAAACCCAAACAACAACACGCGATCAACTTGATGGGAGAGAGCGAAGCCATAGAGAGTGGCAGCAATTTGGTTCTGCATGCATATGAGAATACAACTTGATTAAAATAATTATACTCTGTACTCCGTATAAGCCGAGCATAAACAAAGTAACCTGGTGATTAAAACGAAGAAAATTCATTGATTGAAAGATTAAACATGACAACCCAACATCACATAAAGCACCAAACTTGAAACGAGAAAGGAATACAGGCCGAAATTACTCAACCCCAAAATCAACTTAAACCCATAGCGAACCCCAAAATTAACTCGGAAACAAATAAAGTGGGATTAAGTCACAAACAGAAATATCAAGCTAATTGTTTGTTTGTGATCTATGCCTAGAACAAGTTCGTAAAATGGGGATGAATTAGTATAGTTAATTATCAAAACTCATAGAGGCGAGTTTCAACTGTCGACACCGTCAACAAGCAATTTATTACCAATGATTATCCAATCCAAAATTACCCCGAACAAATTCCGTCTACCTACCAAGTACTGGAATTTACTAACCAAACAATAATGAGAACATAACCCCCACCTTCTCAATGCCTTGACAGACAAGGACCCAAAATGAAATTATCTGGGGAATTTCATCGATTGACAACTACAACATTAGATTTTAATAATCCCGCACACGCACACGCATTTAAGTTTGACAAGGAACAGAGACAAAGCCACAAATTCTCTGATTTGGGCTACAAACCGTAAACTTTAGAGCGCTAACTCTACCTTCAGAACAATTTGACCCCAGTACTACCAATTTTTAACGGCTCAATGACGTTTAAGACGACTCCAAATAATGTGAGAGGCAGTGAAAGGAGAGATAGATAACCGGATACACTAACGTACGAAATTAACAAACAAGCATTAAAATAATCAACCACAAAAAGCACCAGCACCAAAATTGAAAAACCCACATGGATTACTGGTATCATAAGGATTATCTAAAATACTCGAACATTAATCGAGAGTTCGGGACATAATAAAGAGCACTAGACAAGCGGCCTTAGAGACGAGTTTCGACAACAACGACAACAACAACAACATGGAGAGACAGAACAAAACCCAAAATCAGAGACACAGATTACCAAAACAAACATGGAAACCAACATTGCACACAAAAAGCAACAAACTTTAAACAACAAAGCAACACAAAATCCAGATTAATTAAACTCAAAACATCTTTAAAGCCCATAATGAATTAAACCGAATAATTAAACCCAAAAGAAACATGAAAAACCAACCTTACACACATAAAGCAACGAACTTTAAACAAGAAATGGATACAAAACCCAAATTAATTAAACCCAAAACATGTTAAAGCCCAAAATTAATTAAACCCAAAGCATATTTAAGCCCATAAATAATGAACCCAGATCTGAATGGGATCAAATTAATTAACTGGATAGTAAAATTAATGAGTAATTAATTTCACCACATCAGTAAGACAGTAATCAATGAGTAAAAATACAAAGAGGCGGCGAAATGGGAGAAAAGTTACCGGATAATGAAAATGTTAGGGTTTGAGTTCCCTTTCTACAGAATTACGTGCCAATCAAGCAAATGAAATGATTATTCAAGTTGATGAGGTCCAGGGGTTATTTATATAGAGGAAATAGAGTTAAGTCTTGTTTGTGACGGGTACAAACTACGTCTCACAATCCCTTTTTTTCTTTTAAGGTTAAGTAAGTTGATTCTGTGACCGCCACAAGTGAAAATTAGTGTTTTATATATGGTCTCATACTCTCATGTAGCATAAGGTTGGGAACTAACATGGACAGGATGAAATCAGTAACAATCTTAGACTAACTGAAAATATAGCTGAAATTTGAAAAACTAACTAAAAACTGAAAATGTAACCGATAAGGTAGCTCTGAAATTTGGAGCTGATAAGGTAACTGATTATATAAAAAAAATGTTTGACAAACTAATGATCATTATTTAACATATAGATTTAAGCGGTAAAAAAAGAAAAATAAAAGCAAATCAGATACATGAAATTTCAAATGCTATTCTAGATAGAGTTTCATTTCACACAGCTTATTTGGTTAAATAAGCTACTTGCAAAACACTTATAAAAAACATACGATTGTTGAAATTTTGATCAAACTTTGAGCAAATAAGGTACCTAAGATTTGTATTGCCAAACAAAACCTATGTACGGGTAATAAAAATACTCCCCATTAGCTAACCTCGTTTCAAAGTACTCCATATCGATCAAGCAATCAGTAAATAACAAATTATTGCCCTTAAAAATTAAAATAAATGGTAATTATCGTATTTTACTAATATTAATGAGAGATTGTCTCTCTTAAGAATTTGTGTATTATTAAATAGCTCGAATAATAACAAGGTCACATATGCTCCATATATAAACTTCATATAAACATTCGCACTCAATAGCCCAAATACTAATACCAAATGTAGTATCATCTCAATCTCAATATCATATGGTTAATGATTTCATGAATCTTGCTTTAACACTTCGATTAAACTATAAGCTACTTACTCATTTGCCTGTGTCAAGGTAAATACAATTTAAACACAACACTAGACAAACAGCACTATAGAAATAGTACCAAGTTAATAATAGTGGATCTATACAGCCTAACGTAAGTGCTCGATCGGGATTTCCAGAAGAAGGGGCAGCTCTTAGAGTCCGGGAAAGGCGCTCCTTAGCTCTATTTAACTCTAGAAATTTCAATAATTTTACTCCGTAATTAAAAACTTTAAACTTGGAATATGACATATCACTCAAATTCTTCACCCCCTAATTACAAATCCTAGTTCTGTTTATGTATATACATTGATATTAATCTCGTTACACAAGTTCTCACTTATATGCATTTCAAGTTTTAAACGGGTCAAATATATACCAAATTACATGGAGAATTAGCTATCGTGTGATAGTATTTGTCTCGTCGTAAACAAAACTTACTTGTTTATCAATCCCACTTCACTCTCCTAAAGTCGGTCTTAAGCAAAACTTATTGATCCATTAATCCCATCGTTTTCTCTTGTACCATAAGCTTTCAAACCCGTGTGCTTGTATCGTACCAATCAAACCAATGTCAACTAATTGTGCTAACACATTAAAAATCAAAAACACATGCCCTAACAGTCTAACACCATACATTCCCATGAATTATTCTACTAATCTACTTGTCCTGGTGACTAGTTTACATTTGATTTATTTTATGAGGTAAAAATAAAGCAAATGTAAAATATTGAGATTAAGATGAATGAGAGACTATCAAATCAAGGTAATCATGCCCCCAAAACCAGCTTTTTAAATTTGTATACATTAACTTAATCGAAGTCACGACACCTCACATTCCTATGAACCATAACAATCTCACGATGCATAATATACATTTAAAATTTCCTGATAAAGTTTTTACATACGTCATAGACTAACATATAACCCCGAACAATATTAACAATAAAAGGACAATTGAATCATGTTACCTCCTGATTAGCCCAATATTATCCGCATGCAAGTCAAACCCTAAGAAAACAAATTAAAGAAACGTTGATTAGAAAAAACAAAAATTGAATAGAAAAATGATTATAAATCACGGAATGAATAATTTGAAGAGAAAGATATAAGAGATGGCCACGTACAAAAACCATGACATTAAATCTGATACGATCATGGACGATCATCGTTCTTTTAATTAAATCGCTTCCGCACTCGTATAAGAATCTTTGACAGGCAAGTGATAAGCGTTTCGGCTTTGCGACATCCCTAATAAAGTTGTTAATGGACGAAGAAATGATGAAGATCAAAGGATGTAATGATGATATTAGGGTTTCACAAGCTTTACATGTGAAGGTAAATTATGGGAGTCGTATAACTTAGGTTATGAAATTGTGTTGGAGGAACAAAAGTTGATAGTATGCCCGATAGAATAATTGTATTGGATTAACAAAAGCTAGTGGGCTAAGTGTGCCTCAATAGAATAATTGTTAAATCTCCGTTTCATAAGTCCGAGAAGATTCTACTCTGTAATCCAATAAAGTGGTAAATTCTCTCATCTTTTATCAATGCGGACAGTCACATGTGGCCATGTGGGTATTTATATGAGTTGTTTCACAATAATACAAAGAGTGCGATATGCACGTCAATTATTTCAATACGGGTTTAGACTTTAGAATTTTAAATTCTTATATGTCAAGAAGATCAATTTCAAAATTAAATAAGTCTAAAGAAATGTAAAATATGAAAAATAATATCATTAATATTTAAAAAATATGCGAAAAGTTAAAAACTTCTATCCTCAAAATGAACATTAAATAAAACAACACAAATATGAAAATTTTAGCGGTGTTACATCTATTTTTTGTTGATTTCTTTGCATTGTGTCATGATAATCTTATGAATGAACTAAAACACAGGATTGAACGATAGATCAATTTGGGAATTGAGTCAGTCCTTTTACGGCTGCTCAATGTTTTGCATATATTTTTTGTGTGTTTGAATACATTTTGTTCAGTTCTCTATTTATATTACAACTTGATGTTCAAGCTTGGGCAGAAATTAGAATATAGACAAAATACAGCTCATCATAAGCTTTCATGTGATGCCTCCACTGAATGTATCTCTACCATTTCTCTTTTGGACCATGTAGTTGGGCTGCCTTCTTGTGCTGTGATGGCTTGGGCCAGAATGTTGATACCCCATACTTCTACACTCCCCTTCAAGATGAGAGTGGGGAGCATTCACCACTCCGATCTTGGACAAGAACTTGTGATGTTGAGACACAGGTAAGGGTTTGGTAAGTACATCTGCAAGTTGTCTGTAAGATGGCACTTTATGAAGGTTTAAGAATTCCCTGGGCAACCTTCTCTCTAATGAAATGACAGTCAACTTCTATGTGTTTAGTTCTTTCAGGTACACAGGATTGGCTGCAATGGATATAGCAGCTTGACTATCACATTTCAATGCAGTAGAATGCAGGTGCTTGAGCCCTAGTTCTTTCAGCAAGGACATGAGCCAAGTGACGTCACAGGTGGTTAATGTCATTGCCATGTACTCTGCCTCTGCAGATGACCTAGCGGTAACATTTTGTTTCTTTGATTTCCACGACATAGGTGAGGCTCCTAGTAAAATACAGAAGCCGGTTGTGGATCTTCTGGAGAATGGACATGAAGCCCAATCAGAGTCACAGTAAGCTGTGAGAGTAGCACTGGAAGAATTAGCTAGGAGTATTCCCTGGCCTGGGCATGTTTCAAATACCTTAGAACTCGCTTGGCAGCCTACATATGGTCAGAGGTTGGTGCTTGCATAAATTGACTAAGCAACATACTGAACACTGTAGGAAATATTTGGTCTTGTGATAGTTAAGTAGATTAGCTTGCCTATGAGCCTTCTGTAGGTTTCAAGTTTTGGTAAGGGTGTGCCCTTATTGGGTTCAAGTTTTATGTGAGAGTCAAGGGGGAATTTCAGGGTCCTTTCCTTGTTGGCTCCAAATTCTGTCAACATATCTATAGTGTATTTTCTTTGGGAAACAAACATTCATTGTGAAGTGTGTGCCACTTCTAGACCAAGGAAGTAAGACAGTTGATGCGTGCAATTTATATAGACCTTTTTGGCCTTTTTAGCACGCATTTCTGTGCTTATTTTGTAGTATTATGCTATAAATACCCCCGAATAGTCTACTTTGGTTCGTTTTGTATTAATTTGCAGATATGAACCGGAATGACGAGAAACCAGCCCAATATGGTCCTTAAAGCAATCATTTGAGAGTTGGAATGGAAATTAGCTGCCTTGGGAAGCGTGAAGATAGCTGAATGGGATGGAAAGACGAGACAAGTACTCTAAAGCCATCGATCGAGCAATGCTGAGCCTCGATCGACCATTTTCCATGACCCAAGACCTCGATCGAGTAGTGCTATTCTCGATCGAGCACAAGCGTATGGCGTACCTGTCGATCGACCAGTCATGGTTCTCGATCGACTACTTTCTGGAGCATTTCCCTCGATCGAGTAACTAATTTGCTCGATCGAGGAGGTTTACACTGATGGGCCGCGCAAAATATGGAACTTAAGATATTTTATTTCCTTTGCTAAATAGGACGAGATAGAGATTTTTAGACGACACTTCTCATCTCTCACTTTTCTCTCCTTGGCTACTCTTAGACCTACAACTAGGGATGGCAGCGGGTCGGGGACCCGACCCAGACCCTTAGGGTCGGACCCTAATGGGTCGGGTATGGGTCCATTTTTTTGGACCCTAATGGGCATGGGTCGGGTATGGGTCTCATGAGAAAATCCCGGGTATGGGTATGGGTCCGATTTACTAGACCCGGACCCGACCCGTAGACCCTTTAAATTAAAAAAAAAAAAAACAAAAAAAACAAACAAACTAAAAACTTAACAAAGCGGACCGGCAGCCACCCTTCAAAACTTGACATTACTATTGACCTTTTTACATCTACAACTAACCCTAACCACAAGAACATGGACGACGGCGAATACCTGCGACGGTAGTAGCAACGGCAACCGGCGATCTACGACCGACGATGACGTTCTCCTTCTATCTCGTCCAATTCCTTTGTTAATTTTAGTACCTTTTTCTAGGGTTTTTTTTTAATCTTTCCCCAATCTTTAAATTGGTGTTGATTTGTTCAGTTTGAAATGTTGAAAAACTTGAAATAATGAACTAATTTTATTTTAAAAGGGTTTATTTTGAAGGTGGTTAGTGTTTGTTTGCAAGGTGAATGCTAAAAAATGCCATTTTCAATCGACATGGCTAATGGATTCATGAGATCTGAACTTTTGAGAGGGTATGATATTGTTTCTGAGTTTCTCAACTAAGACCCTCGGGTAGACCCGGACCCGATCCGGACCCGACGGGTATGGGTATGGGTCCATTAATTTTAGACCCTATAGGGTCTGGGTCGGGTATGGGTCCAGAATTTGAGTCACGGGTCGGGTCCGGGACCCGACCCAGATCCGACCCGTTGCCATCCCTAATCACACCTCACACCTTAAACCTCAGACCCCCTCCCCTTCCTTCCCTTATCTTTCTCTTCCCTCCTTCTCCATCCCCTCCCTTTCCCTCCTAATTTAAAATACAAATTAAACAGGGCCTTACGATGATGGTCGAGACTCTGGACCATTAATTGGGGCTCAACCATCAGCTTAAGACTTTAGTTGAGATGAAGGCTCGAGTTAATGACTTGGCATTTCGGAGAATCTTAAGAAACAAGAGTTCGAAGGGAGATTCATCGGAATCACTTGATAGTATAATTGACGTCGAAGACAATCACAAATTGTAATAATAATAATCAAATATTTATATCACATCATACGTATAATTAGTGCAATTTGATTTATGTAACAAAATCAGAATATCTTATCAATATGTTCATACAAATTGAATAAATATTATAGCCTTTTTATACGGAGTAAAAGCATCTATTGTATGGAAATAGTATGGCCCAGTTCTAAGTTGTATGATAGAAGGAAAGCCCATTTATAGCCTTAGTTATTTTGGCGGGAAAATTTTGAGAAACTCTTATTCTTTTAGTGTAAGAGGATTATTATTATTTTTTAGTATTTTCTTTATTTAATAGGAATAAGAGTGTGTAGTTTTTGGTAGGACCGTTTGTTGCTCCAAGATAGTTAGGGTACAACATGGTGAGATAAATACGAGTAATAATTCTTGTACTGAGTATGAGAGAACATCTTGTTGCTAGAAGATAGGAGTAGTTGTTTAAAACTTGGTATGATAAATAATTCTTGTACGAGACCGTATCATGATAAAATACTTTTAAGCAAATGGGTTATCATAATCATAATTTAATAAGAGTGTAACTTGTGGTAGGAGTCCCCCTCACTACAAGGTTAATAAGGATTAATGACGGACACCCAGCGACGGAAAAAAAATCCCGTCACATTTTTCGGATTTGTGAC
The DNA here is from genome assembly GCA_036897335.1 of Silene vulgaris. Lineage (NCBI taxonomy): Eukaryota > Viridiplantae > Streptophyta > Magnoliopsida > Caryophyllales > Caryophyllaceae > Silene > Silene vulgaris. Next base: position 9,540 of record JAYMSF010000108.1, on the reverse strand, counting down.
GGATTACTGACGGACTTGTGACGGGAGCACATTTGTGACGGATTATCCGTCACAAATCGCCAATAAAGGCGCGTTAAACAGAGCCAAGGCGCCAATGTTATGTGACGGATTATCCGTCACAAAATAATCCGTCACAAACAAGTATTTTGTGACGGAAAGTCCGTTACATAAAACAATGACGGCTTCTCCGTCACATAATCTAAATTGAGAAACACGGGACATAAACCAATTTTGCAAAGGACTGTCCGTCCCATAGTCTTACTACCTTCACCCAACGCTGTGCTTCCTGATTTAAGATCTATCCCCAAAATAATTTTAATTTTACTCTCCTCTCACCACCACTACCACCTTGGGCAATTGGCAATCGCCCTCGCCGCCGGTCTTGAAACCTGGCGTTCTTCTTTCTTTTCTTTTTGTTTCCTTCTCCTCCCTAAACTTGGTCGCATCGCTCATCTATCTCCAGTTGGGTCCTCCATGATAATTGGTACAATTCGTCCCTAATTTCTTTTAAATTAGTTAAAATTTATGGGAATCTGACTATTTGCTTATTTAGTTAAATAAATATAGCATTATTATTGTTGTTGTTTTGGTGTTTATATGTCAAAAAGTTTTGATCTTTTGTCTTGCAATTGACTGATTATATTAATTTCTTGACGATTTTGATTCAAGGCGCGGCCTGTTGTAGATTCTAGGGAATTGGGCACATATGTGTTTCAGTGTTTACTGTTGTGGTGTGGTGACTATAGAATGTGAATATTGTTTATGAAACAGGATGGAAGAAAATATGGAAAATTTGTTTATCTTTATGACCGTTATTTCGTACACTTGTGTTGGCTTTCTGCTAGAGCACCTAGAGATCTGGTATTATGACCGTTATTTCGTACACTTGTGTTGGCTTTCGTAGTACACTTGTGTTTGTTATCTTACAAAAATTAGCATATCTGCTCATTTCTACAAACCTGCTTTGCCAAATTCAATTCGAGAACAGGAACATGTTATCTGATTCTTATCAATGTCTTTGTTTTTTGTCGGACAGAAAACTGGTGTTTAAGAAGCACGTTGCATCACCACAATTGCTCGTGATTCTTCTTCTGGAATATGGAACTACCCCTGAATTCTCTCTATCCATTTCTCGTCTCTACTGTTTCAGGTGTGATACCTAATGCGACTTAACCTCCTCTTTTATTCTTTCAGCAATAATTATAGGTATGTCCGGAACTCCTTCTCACTCTACATTGGTTTCTTTGTCTCCAAAGGTGATAGATACAAGAGTTGATCAAGGCCTGAGTAGTTTTCCTTTTGATGACCTTTGCATTTTAAGACCCAATTAATGGTGTCATCTTTTATCAAATGAATCTGTAGTCAGTGCTCCCTATATTGCAAAATTTGTCTACTGAATTGACATTTGAAAAAGAGATGAGCATTAGTCTCTTCCTCACTCGCACACAGACAACACAAATTGTGTCTGGCTAGTGGTAACAAGAATGTAGTTTAAGGTGTCTTGGTAGCAGACTTCATCATTTTTTATTTATTTTTCTATTTACTTATTGTAGATTAGAGTTAAGGGAGTTTTAATTATTCTCGAGGCCTAATACAATTTTTGTACACATATATTTGGCATCGAGTTTATCAGCTTTCCTTACTCTTTAAAAAGTCTAAGAAGGAGTTACTGTTGCTGTAACAGTAACTTTGCACACTTTGGACGATTTTGCCCCTGACTCTAATTCGTTCTCTTTTCTTCTTCCTTCGTCTCTCTTTCTCTGTTTCTCCTTTTTCTAATCTTCTCCCTCTCCCTCCCCACGTTCTCCTTCATGTATCTCTCCTGCGATTTCCTCATTTTCCATTTGTGTGTTTTCTACTTTCTTTTGTGGATCTTCTTTTGCTAATTTATTCTTTCATCAATAGCAATCTGGCCCCATTCTTTCTCTGTTCGAATGAACAACAATGGCGATGGCGATGGCGATGACAATGACGATGACCAGGTTAGTTGTCATGTTCATTATTCTGATTTAAGTTGTATTGTGTTCATTATTCTGATTTTCTTACCATATTTGTTAACTATTGAGGCTGGATTATTGATTTGTTAAATAATTTCAAGTTGAGTTTTTGGATTTAAGTTGATTGCATGCAATTGATTTGGGGCTTTTTTTAGGTTTAAAGCTTTGGTGATGCGATTTCCGTCCTACGATACTACAACTTTCCCCCTTTTCATATGCTTTTGGCAGATCAATCATCATCATCACAGGTAAATTGCGTAGATTCTTGTATGTTCTGAATTTCTGGGTTTTGGTGGATGTGATATTGTATCCGTCTTAATCCTGAGTTTGCATGTTGTAGTTGTCGGATTCTGGGCGGTGCTAAAGACAATGGGACGTGCGCAGATTGCTATTTGGATTCATAGTCTCACTTTGGTATGCGACATCAAAGGTTTATTGATGTTACCAGTTCTCAGTTTGTTCCTTGATTTCGGGATGTGAATTAATATCACTGTATTTTCTAATTATTGCAGGTTCAAACCTTCTTATAGACAACGAGGGGATGTTGAAATTGCAGATTTTGGTCTTGCCCGTTCCTTTTCAAGTGATCATAATGGGAATGTCACCAACCGTGTCATTACACTTTGGTATAGACAAAGGTGGTTTAGATCGAGACGCACCCTTTCCCTTTCTCCTTCCGAAGACTGCACCTTTACTTAAATTTAAGCTCTTGGCTTGCCTTTCCCTTTACCGAGAGTCCGAGACCAATCCGCTGTGCGTTTTATTTTACGGTATTGCAAAAATTGGGATGTTTAATTTCAATCGATCTTGTGAATGTCGTCAAACACAAGATCTATGACGGACAGTTGAGTTCAGACTTCAGAAACAAAAGAGTTATACAACATTATTGCCGGCCACAGCCATCAGTAATCGACTTATGCTTTAGCTAAGTCTAGAGAACATGACTAACCAGTTCCCTCCACGAAAAAGTTTCCCAAAATAGAGACATGTACTAGCTAAGTCCACAGCTGGTATACATCTGCTCTTTAGTATCCATCAACTGAAATGCTTTTCTTTACTCTAATAATTTGCCTTCTTTCTGTGTTAATATAGGTGAGGTCTATTATTTTTTTGGTTATAGATAAAATTTGTGTTTGATATAATATTGTCATCATGTTCTTTTATATGTTTTGTTGTGGGGAAGCATGTAGGTTTGCTTGCTTCTGAGTTACTAAAATAACTATAAATATGTATCTTTAGCAACCTAATATTTAATGTAGATAGCTGTGTAAAATTTTTGATAGATTAATCGTGATTCTGTTCAGCTTCATGGGAACTCACGTGGATCCGAGTGAACCGATATCAGTGCAGACGGGACAGTTCGAGAGAATGAACACAGGCTTTGCTATAAAAGATCTTCTTTTGAATTAATGTTCTTCCATCGTAAACCCATTTGTGTCCTGTTCAATTCAAATTATGTGTATACTGGATAATTAGTCCTTACAAAAAGCCTGACATTTTTCGAAAGCTATTTATGATGATTATTGGGCCGTTTAGAGCTGTATTGGTTTTAGAAAACGGCTAATCTACTGGTTGCTCTTGTGGGTTTCTGAGATGGTAGTTGAGTTATATGTTTCTTTTTCTTTTTGAGATGATGGCCAAGTATAAATTGATATGTTGATGTAGAATTTCATAGACTTCAATAGTTTGAAACGGCTGAGAGGAAGAGGCAGGAACGATATACCTGTAAGATCTTCCTTTTCATTGTCCAGCTTGGTTTTTTGGCTTTTTTACGGAGAGTTCGATTAGGGGCAGTTTAGCATAGTGAAGGTTCAATGGCTGTCGAATAAGGTTGCTGTTTTTCCGTGTTGTTGAGTTTAGCTTTTATTACATTTTAAATTTGCCTTTATTCAGATTCCCTGTGTGGGATTTCTTGCTTGGAATGTAGGTGCTCCGGTCTCCGAATTTAGGGATTGGTGTATTAACTTCATGAAGCCCTCGGCGGATGACTCTCACTGCTAATAACTTATCTTCAGACTCACATCAGTCTGTTCTTTTACTGCAATGTTCGGACGACCTGTAGAGTTGTGACATGACCTACTGCTGCATTTTAAGGTGGTCTTCTGCAGCAGGTTGTCCTACCCCGGTTTATTGCCATGGTATTTGGCACTGGAATGGTAGGTTCGTGAACACTGTACCAGTTACTTGATAGCTGTCCATATTCTTAATATACTTAAATTGTCGAGAGTACAGTCTTTGGTATGAGGCATGGCAAGGTCAAGTTTTGCTAATTTGACAGGTCTCCATTGCCTCTCTTTTGCAGGTTCTGCTTTTGTGATGCGACTCTTGAACTGACACATCTACTATCTAGAAGTAGTGTTCCTTTTGTGAACTCTAACCTGTTTTTGGGTTGGGTTGATAAGATCTGTAGCATTGGGTTTATTCTATGCCCTACTTTTAGAGAAAGTCAAGTAGGTGTGTGGTGGTTGTGCCAGTCTAAGCTGCCGTAGTTAGCATGTTTCACGGTTGAGTTCATATGATTTATTGCATTGGATTATTTTGTCGTACTTTTAGGGACAGACAGAGGTATTTCATATGTTCAGTGCGTGTCTTATAATGGGGTGTGTACTTATTCTTTTGTTGTTTTCTGCAGTAAGGTTACTGGTTTGCCATCTTCTGCTTCTTGGCAAGATTTGAAGGTTCGTGGGAAGCTCTTTTCATAAGAAAAGATGTTGATTTTGAATTTGCAATTTTCTGCGGCTCAAAAATCTTTATCTTTTGTTCTCCTTTTCTGGAGAAATTGGCAAGTAATTGTTTTTTTTGTGGACTCTACTTTACTGCTTATGCTAATTTTGTGTTCTGTTTTTATACATTATCTTTAGGATCACATACGAAGAGCTGGCGAGGTTTGCTTTTCATAAGGTAAAGTACCATGCTTTATGGGGTTTGTTATAAACTGGGGGTAAGCATACACTTCCTCCATTGTATATCTGAAGGCTTCTTTTCTTTGTAAAAATTTAGGATACTTGAATTTTATAAGAATGCTAAACTTGTAGGTTTTCTTAGTCAGGCAACGAGGAAAAAAGGATTATCTGGTTTTCACACTATTAGCCACACTTCTTCTGCATTATTTCAGTGGCTGGTGAAATTGAAAACGGTTTATGTATCAACTGATCAAGGTATCAGTTTAGGTTTTCTCTATTTCGTAGTTTAAAATTTTTGAGACAAAAAATAAGCATACACGATTTGACAGTGCTTTTTGTGATGATAATGAACATGAATTTGGTTTATTATATGCATAAGTGGGATGCTTATTGCATCAGCCCATCTATACAGTTATAGACAACAGCTTGAGATCCACAACTTTTGGCATAGATTCTGACATAGAAGCTTATTTTGTACGCAACCACATTCCCAAAATGATGGGCAAAGTAAACAAATTCCAATTTCAGTATTTGCTGGAATTTGTGACTTGTGTCTACAATGCTGGAATGCCATGCACCAGATGCAGTAAGTAGTACACAAATTTTACTAGAGTTCTTTGATACAAAAGGTTGCGTGCTACAAAGAGATATTCATGAAATGCAGGTAACATTTCTTACTCTTTTTTGCTATGAATATAACACTCGGATAGATGTTACTTCCGTCATTAGCTTTATACAAATAACGTAATTATTTTATCGTCAGCCTGATCTGGAGCTAGCTGCTCGGGATGAGACCGCTGAAAAAGAAATTTTTTTGAAATTTTGTAGAAGATTTGGCAGAGTTGAGCCGTGCCACTCTAGAGTTATGCTTAAAGCAGGAAACTCCAGATCCACCTGAAGTTTTACGTGCTGTTCCAAGTCTCTCTCTGCATGACATTCCAAAGAAGCCTATTGAATACCATCCGAGGTCGTAGCCACAGTTTTACTTGTCTTTTGCTTGTTTCTGTTTGAGCCATTTTCTTATATAAGTTTTATCTTACAGATTGGTGATATCAACATTGTCCCAGTTCTTCAGCATGACCTATTCACCAATGACCTTATATATGCAGACGTTGCTCTCAACATGAGCTTTTTAGCTAGAGCAAGAGCTTTTGCCTTTCGTACCATTATTTTGGTAAGTTATGGTTGCTTATAATGGCCACGATGAAAAACACATTTTTATCTGGTAGTTGTAGGCTTCCAATGCTTGCTTTACATGCTCTCATCAGCTGTCATGTGTCTTTGGCTTTGTTTCATATTCTTACTCATAGGATCTTTGTTTGTGAGAAGACTGAATCTGGTTTACTTGTTATCTGCAGTCAATCATTGTTAAAGATGGTTTACTCATAGGAATTAATTGGAAGGAAAACTGGTGGCATATCTGTTTACCGTTTCGGTTGTGTGGATCCATGTGTACAGCTGATTGTCAAAGGCAAAGCAATGGCAGGGCGTGTTGAAGACGTTTTCAATTTGGTATGCATTTCTTAAATCATGAAAATGTTGGGTATGAAGAAACAATCGGCTGCAATCATCGCAGCAGTCGTACGTCACCGTAGTGTATTGTCAGGCAGGGGTACAACAATGGCATAGTTATACCACAACCTTTTATCAGTCATAGCCAATGTTAGACACTTAGACTTAGTGGAAAGTATATAGGTAAGTGTCGAAGTACCAGAATCGGCTACTTGTGGAAAATCTTCATGTTCTGGCTTAAAATGAAGTGTCTAAGTATCCTGTATCCTATTCATTCTTTGAGTGTTACATGGGTATACAGGGTAACAAAAAGAGTCGAACTGTCGGAGTAACATTGATACCTCAATCTAATATCCGCTGTGTTAGATAGATATTCACGTAACATCAATCAACAACAAGAACAACAAAATTACCCTTTGCCTCAAAGGCTCTTGCCCTCAGAGGACCGTTTGAGCAATAAAAAGGAGGGCCTGGTCTATATTAACAAAGTAACTTTAATATTGCCAGGCATCATTTATAACGGCAAAATATTCATCCCTCTTTGAAGAGTCCTTTACATATCGGGAAAATAACGACTGAAAACCAGAAAATCAAGGATTTTACATGTTCACGTTATCTTCTACTTTTAATGTTTGATAAAACAATGTTCTATTGTTGTAACACGTTGATGAATGCAGGAAGAAATTGAACTTGGTGATGGACCTCCAGACATCAGATCAACAAGACAGTGCCTCGATGCTCTAAAGAAAGCCGGTTTTGAGGTCGGAATAAGTTCCTCTATGTTTTCCGTATACTTACCTATTAGAGAAGAGCAATACATTGAAAAATGAGTGTATATTTCCTGTCAATATAGGTTATCTGGAAGGGAGATATTCCAGGTGAATAACCAGTTCCTTGGTACTTGCCTTTGGATATGAACCACTTTTCATTTAGCAGATTCCGTCTAACTGCCGCTGGACGTTTTGTAACTAGAAACTGGGAAAGATCTAATGATGGATGTTCTCCCAAACTGCATCTGTCCTGAGAGTTCGGCTGTTAAACCACCTTATCCATGTTGACTACTTAGCGTCAATGTATTTATTTTGTAGGTTAAAACTCTAGAGTTTGTTGCGCTTGCTCCAAAGGGAAGTCTTAGAGTGCAATCTTTTCTAGAAAAAGCTGCGGAAGGACTCGTGGATGGTAAAAGGTAAGTAATATAAATTGTTGTGTCTTTTCCTTCATGTTGGGTTTAGTTTTTCCTTACGACTAATTGTAGTCTTGAGTGTTTAGGCTACAAAGTTGGTACAGGTTTCAGGCTCATCTTGAACTACTCTTTTTGGCCGGGAAAATCTGACATGCCTATTCTTATAAGTTGCTAGCCCTTAATCTCATTTGATTCAACTATTTAATGCCAAATTCTCAACGCATAATATTTTTACACGGTTAATAGTGAATACAAGTTTAATAACATCAGCCACGAGTTTTTATGGGAAAGCACCGCTGACATATCTATTGGAATAGGTAATCTTGATTTATTTTACTACATGAACCTTCTTCGTGTATACTCTAGAGTAGTTTTTTTTATTTCATCTTTAGAGTATTTTTTTCACCATTAGTCTTAGAGTAATATTAGTGGATTTTGTTGATATGATATGCATAGTTTCATAGTAACTGATCAATGGCAACATATTTTTTCAGTCTTCTCCACATGAAACACGTAGTGTTTTCAAAGATTGCACCATGGCGTCATTGAATATAAAAGTTGACCCTCCCTTCCTGTGTAAAATGTGGACAATATTAAAAAGTACATTTGAGAATTAAAAAATAACCATTTATTTTCATATAAACTACTAAGACGCTCTTCAGGGTGTTAGTGTCTGATATGGTGGCTCAGTCGCATATTTATGTGAGAAGATATCCAAGTGTTTTGTCTGTATAGCAATGCTGGCTTGCCACATGTTCCTTTTGTCTCGGTGCTTCTTCTTTTTTTAAAGGTATCTTGCTATATTTCTCTGAAATTCCTGGTCTTAGACCTTAAAAAGTCAAATACTCACTTTTCTAATGCTTTTCATTATGATGGGATAAATGAAAATAGTTCATTAAGCTCTTAATGTTTTCTATATCGTGAAGTAGGGGTAGTCATGAATTTTAATATTGTGAATCATCTAGAAAAAATATATATGAGACTTCTACTAAGTTGGCTACCCTCGTCTTGTCGTCACTGTCTACAAGGTTAGCCCCGAGCTCATTTTCCATTATACAGACTTTCTCAATGTGGGAGTTTAAGTCGGTACATGGGCAACGTTATGTTCTTTAAGGTACCAGATAAACGAGCCTCTATGTCAAATTCTCATTCTACTTTGGCGTGATGATTAGGCACAAGCACTAACTCACAGTAAATGATTACTACATTTATAGTCACCACTACTGATTACTACATTTATACATAAACCACAAGGAATATAATGTGAGTATGTCAGCTGTATATTTTCCAATGTCCTCTAAGTATGTATGAGAAATGTGAGTTTTATAGGTTAAGTTTCAGTCGTGGCAGGTGTCTGGATTAAAAGGTCCAAGGTCTAGATATCCACAAATTTGGAGAACCCTAAAGAAAATTGGGACTATCTCTAAGTTTAAGAAGCTTGTTTATTAAGTTTATCTGCCTTATTTTGTTCCTTCAAGTTGAATTACTATCATTAATATTTCTCAAAAAAAAAATTGTGTAGAGATTTTATTTTTATTTTTTTTAAGTTGGCGGGAATAGTAGGTAATATGTGGTAGCCTAAGCTAATTTATACGGAGTATTGTTTTTTAAGTCTTTTTTGTTTCATATTTAGATTTTTAGGACAACTATAATTCGGGTTGCTGAAGTCGTGATAATTCTGACAAATGCACTACCATAATTCTGTCATCATTGCAAGTCCAGATGTAAGGGGTTATAAGAAAGTGATAAACAATATTTTTTTTTCCGGATAATTCACGCGGTACCCTGGAAGTTTGTCATTTTTGCACGAAATACCCAAATTTTTGATCCGGAAATTTAAAGAGGTCGTAACTCGTGTTTACGAGTTCAGAAAATGACGAATTTTTTTTCCAAATCGCTCATCTTTCCGAGAACTACAATTTGAAAAAAAAAATTGTCACATTTG
>JAYMSF010000107.1:0-21491 GCA_036897335.1 Silene vulgaris | reverse complement strand
TTTAGCTTAGAGTGAAAAAGATCGATGCAATCCCTCGAGCAGGAGCCTCAAACATTCTTACTGTCGGTCTTAAGTCGCGTTCTTGAAACTAGGACCACGGACAAACCAATATAGATGTCAAATTAAGTATATAGAAAGAGTGAAGCAGCAAATTAGCTTTGTAAAGCATTGCTCTCTGTGTAAGGGTCTGGATTCTAGACTACCATGGTCACATGAACTATGTACTCCGTAAAACCACAGTGAATATACTGAGACCATTCATGTATTCAGTTACCAGGCTCCTTTGTATACCATCCGGTTTAGTCGAGATTAGACCACAGTCCACAAGGGTGGTAAAGTTCTAGCTCGTGAGTTTTAATAGTGTTCCATTCCCTGGCTCGGATGTAAAGGACTTTTTCAGCTTGGATTATTTCCGATTTTCTTTATAGGTTGGTTACTCTATTACTCGTATTTCATAATTTACAAGTTCTTTTGAACTAATTTTGATGTATGTTTTTGTTTTCTTGACGCCGAGGATTTCAAGTTTCAACCCAAGTTTTGAGCACCACATCGCATAACTTACAAACTAAATACAGACGATCTTGTTCCAACATATATTAATGAGGAGTTAAGTAGGGGTGGTTGTTTCATTTCCTGCAAGTTTAGATCTCTTGAATTGAAAAGAGTATTATGAAGATGAAGTTATTACAGTGATCAGTAAAGGTTCATCTTGTTCTGGCATTAATAGGTACAGTAGTTACTCTGTGACTGTGAATGTGACTGGGGAAAGTGTATACTTCAATATACTGTACTTCTGTCATTTTTCAAATTTAATGCAGCTCTTATGGGTTGTCTCCTAAATTATCAGATTTTTAGAAATTCAAATCATTATGAAGCGGAGGGAAGTAAAAGTAAAAATAAGCTGAATTGATCTGAACTAAAATTCAATCTAAAAGTACGAAGCTGAAGTTTTACTCAAAAGTTGAGAGGACAACCGTCACTATTAAGTATTAACCCCTCGCTCTGTTATTGATCTCCGTAAAACCTACAAAGTCCTATATATATACTTGATGCCTATACATATTACTCATGTACTCCAGTCTCCATACTCTCTTTTTACAACTTTTAAGTAAGAGTAAATATTCATCCATTGTCGAATTTAGGAGGTATCTTCTTCATATTTCTCTGATTTGTTCTTTGTTTCATGGGATTAAGGGTTAATTTTCAAATTTATGTTCGGATTTTTTAACCTTTACATGCATTTATGCACTTATACTTGAAGTCTAACACTAGACCTGGTAAAAATGGCATGGTCCGGAATGACCCAACCCGGCTCCTGAACTCAAGACCCGAACCCGAATCGACCCAACTTGAATGTTTATTGTTGCACACTGATTATTATTCATTAAAAGATTGATAATAGTTGACCTAGTCTGGTCAGACCCAAAATTGATCCGGCCTGAGCTGACCCAACCCGAACCTGACCCGTTTGCTAGATCTATTGACTAACACATTGTTTTAGGGAAGGCATAATGCCACAACAAAATTACTAATGTCACTCGTTTCTGTGAGACGGTGAATAGTAACATTCTCTTAGATTTGGCCTTGTATTGGTGTGGCATTAACAAAAAGGGTTGTGGCAATATCAATCCCCTTGTTTTACTATGCACAGGGTAAAGCGAGAGAAAATGGCGGAGGACAAAACAACGACGCCTCTAGTCACTCAAACATCCTCAACAAACCCGTCAATAACATCATCGCCATCAAGAACTAAGGTGCCGGATTTCAAGCAATCAGTGAGGTTAAAGTATGTTAAGCTTGGCTACCACGTCCTCATCACCAATGGCATGTATTTGTTCCTTTCTCCTCTAGTCATTATAATTGCTACTCAACTCTCCACGTTTTCCTTTGAAGACGTGTATTTACTATGGCTATGGGTGCATCTCCAATATAACCTCATCTGTGTCATTATATGCTCAGCCTTAGTCGTGTTCTTGTCCACCGTGTACTTTATGACCCGCCCTCGACCTGTTTATCTTGTCGACTTTGCATGCTACAAGCCTAATAAATCCCTCAAGAATTCGAAATCTAAATTCATGGAACAGTCCGAGAAATCAGGTGCTTTTTCCCACCAAATCCTCGCATTTCAGAGGAAAATTATCGAGAGGTCTGGCCTGGGGGACGATACTTATCTTCCAGAGGCTTTACACAATTCACCTGCAAATCCGTCTATGACTTACGCTATAAAAGAAGTAAAAGATGCAATGTTTGGTGTTATTGACGACCTCTTGGCCAAAACTGAAGTGAAACCGGAAGAGATTGGAATTTTGATTGTTAACTGTAGCGCGTTTAGCCCTACACCATCTCTCTCATCAATGATCGTGAGCCATTATAAACTTCGAGAGAGCATCCTGAGCTACAACATAGGAGGGATGGGATGCAGTGCCGGTGTTGTTGCTATTGATCTCGCTAAACAACTCCTACAAGTTCACCCGTACTCGTATGCTTTAGTCTTGAGTACAGAGAGCATCACTTTGAATTGGTATCTTGGCAAGGAACGTTCAATGCTTCTACCAAATTGCTTGTTTAGACTGGGAGCAGCTGCCATTCTCCTGTCTAATAAACGATCCAATAGAAGACGATCCAAGTACCAATTGGTCCATACGGTCCGGACCCACAAGGGCTCAGATGACAAGTGCTTCTCCTGCGCTTATCAGCAAGAAGATCAGAGTGGGATGCTCGGAGTTTCTCTCTCAAAAGAGTTGATGGCAGTTGCTGGTGACGCTCTAAAGACCAACATCACAACATTAGGGCCTCTCGTTCTTCCAATCTCCGAGCAATTGCTCTTCTTAGCCACATTGTTAGCGAAGAAACTCTTCAAGCTGAAAATCAAGTCTTACATTCCCGATTTCAAGTTAGCATTCGAGCATTTTTGTATTCATGATGGGGGAAGAGCAGTGCTAGATGAGATGGAAAAGAATCTACAACTCAGCCATTGGCACATGGAACCATCAAGAATGACCCTCTATCGATTTGGAAACACTTCAAGTAGCTCCCTTTGGTACGAGTTAGCTTACTCGGAAGCCAAGGGAAGAATGTCGAAGGGAGACCGGGTTTGGCAAATTGCATTTGGGTCCGGGTTTAAATGTAACAGTGCGGTATGGAAGGCTTTAAGAACTATTGACCCAGCTAAGGAGAAGAATCCATGGATGAATGAGATCCATAAGTTTCCAGTCAATGTTCCGAAGGCAACTCCAGTTTGAGACCTCGTTTCTTCATTACGAGTGTCTATTCTAGATCGGTTATAATTCACGCATATTTCTATCTTAGAAAGTTTAAATAACGATGTGGGTGAAAGTCGTGCAAAATAATCGTGTAAGGCAATTTTACATAAATACATCGACAATTATGCAAGGCAAGGAACATGTATTTTCATCCTAGACACATAAATTTTCAGAAAGTCCTAACATGTATTTTCCATAACAGGAGCATGAGTTATTACGACCTTTCAACTAATTCGGAAACTTTAACCAATTATTATTTTTATTGACGATAATTAAAAAAAAGGACAGATTCATAACTACCCCAAGATAAGTACATGGAAATTTAAATTTTAAACCAAGTCGTGAAAACGGTTTTACACTAAAATTTGTAGAGTACAAAATAAGGGTAAAACCGTTTTTACTAAAGACTTGCATCCTCTCACTTAAAATATGGGTAAAAATATAAAATAAGAAGTTTAAAAAAACTGATAAGGGTATGTAAATAAAATGTAAAGAGGTTTCAGGTGTAAACCCGCTTTACACAAGAATTAATGACGGAAAACATCCTATTTTCTTCCTGTAGTTTTAGACTATTCTATTTAAGTATTTAACTACTCCGTATAAACCACATTATACTCGCTTCTAAAAGAAAAACTAGTCGGTTTTATGACAAAACAGCGGATTCTCTCGAGGTACTCTTAAGAGTGTGTTTTATATCATCGCATGTCATATTAGGGTGGGGGCTAGTGGCTGTCGCCTGTAGGTGATCGGAGGATGGAGGTAGTCAGGTACAGGAGTGAGGAGAAATGAAAGAAGTGAAAAATAAAGAATGACAGTTACCGAAGATGAATGATGGTAAAATTGGTAGCTTCACCCAACAGAAACATTACCAATTCATGTTCCAAAGAACATAGTCAACATACATAATGCATGGAGAACCATCTCGACCACTCACTTAACAGTCGACCAACATCATAATCCAACAAAACGATGCCACTTTACTATCTTAATGAAGATATTGACCATAAAAAACGCTTCATTTGGAACAATGGGAGTAGGCATCGTACAAAACACAAGTATACTATATGTGATTTGGAAGGATTACAAAAGAGGCATAAGAACGGAGAAGCAAAGGGTTAAAGAAAATGGGTACTGACAATATTATTTATCTTGATCATTTGTTGCTTCTTCCTTGGCCTTACCCTCATCAACAATTTGGAAGCCTTCCAACTTCTGTGAAACTTGGTCCACACTACCAACTTTACCCTTGTCACTAGATCCGATATTAGAAGCAATACCCTCATTATCTTCGGGGGGCAAAGGGCCAGTCTGCCATATTCTAATGGTTCCGTCTTCAGAACCAGAGGCATATGATTCGCCTCCTGGCGAAAAACGCACACAGTGTACTGGACCATGGTGACCCTTGTTGCACGCTGCATTGCATAAACAATTACTTGTTAGAACTTTAGAACAAATCTTAGAATAGCATGATCTACACCATATAAAAATCTCGTGAGGCTCGCCTCTGTTATTTTGATAACAAAAGAGTACATTCTGTACCAAATATTGAAAAAAATAATAAAGATTTCAGAGTTAACATAGAACAGACCATGTAGACATGAAAAAAATTGAGTAGGAAACTAAAACAAAACCGATGTGATCCCAAGGGCAAAGTCCAACCAAAACATTTTTTTTGAATCCCACGCCCGATTTATTATTTAAACCAGTACCAAACCTGTTACTAGAAAAACCCAAACAAATTACCAATCAACTACATGCCCAAACCCAATTGATTCAAATGTCATGATTCCTAGACTTTGTTAGACTTTTGAAATTTCATTTTGGTTATAGAATATAATTTTCAATCAAGCTGAAACGGGTTTTGGATTATATAAGAAATATTTTGGATCCAGTATGGGTTATAGATTTTTTTGTTTATTTATAGGGTTTGGATTTGGAATAGTGATCCAATAAGAAATTGGACCGGTCTAGATCATATTAAACTCGATCCAAATCAAACCCACTGCCATACCTAGCTATACCCAATAACTAGATCGGGCAAACATGTTATTCAGTTTCGGTCTATATGAAAAATAGGAGTGAAACTACTATTCCCTCCAAGAAAAAATTAACATCTTTATTTGTTTATACAGGAAACTGATACTCGTATTAGATACCTATACAAGACAATGTTACTAAGTCCACCACTCAAACCCTCACTATTTCTCTTCCCTATCCCTTCACTTGAACATCCCAGGCACGTGACAACCTTCCCCACCCTCGCCCATAAAGTCTTCGCATCACTAAGCACTAACCCTACCACTCCACCCACACCACCAATAGAAGCTCACAGGATCCATAACTCTGATCACCTCTGTCTTCTTAAATGATTTCCTCCAGAGTCCAGACCTCCATACAACCCAATAACGCTCCAAGTCCAGCACTGCCCTTCCCTCCTCCGCCCAACCCAAAATAGGCCTAGGCTAGAGATTGTCTGAGATGAAGAGAAGATAATGGGAGGTTGGTGTTTGGTCCCTGTAGAGGGAGTGTTGGGGCGTATGAGAGGGAGGACCAAGTGGAAGAAGATGCACGCCATGGTGAGAGACTAGAGTACAAGAGGTTCAGTGTTGAAGAAAGAGAAAGCGGTGGGGATTAAGTTGAGTGGGGAAATAACTTGCCCATAAAAGAAGAGAACAACAATATTGGGATACCCAAAAAGGAAAGTAACAAGACAATCAAGGGACAGACGGAGGACTCTCTACAGAAACAATATCACAAAATTCCAATGTATAAATGTACTCCGTATTACTTTAAAAAGCAATTAAACATGAATACATATGCACTTAATGAGGAAAACAAGCTTCAAGCATGCACACCTGTCTCTTCACCAGTATGGAAATCAAAGACTCGGACCCACATATCTTCCCCTCCAGCAACAAATTTGTTACCATATTTTGGCTCTAATGAGGCAGATTCCACAGTGCATTTCATTTCATAGCTCTTCACCAATCCAAAGCTGCAGAAAGAGATGGTCTTCAGTTTACAAAATCCAGGATTGAGTAATATCCATATACAATTAGAGAAAAATTGTAAGAAGATACATACGAAGTAAAACAAAACACTTACTAGTTGGCATCCCAAAACTTCACACTAGTACCGTCACAGGTTGTGATATAGCGGCCATCTTGGCTCACCTCAGCACTAGTGACTGATGACGCAGTGTCAAGGGTTCGGACTATCTGCCCAGTTCTGACGTCCCATAATCTGTAAATTACCAAGGACAAGTAATCTACCTTAAGTGATTGTTAAAATAATTTAGCAGTGAAAAAATTAAAGCTGTGAAGTACAAAGGCAATTTTGGCTTCTTGGAAGTAAATGATAACTCTTAAACCTGACACTGCACGTAGTCTAAGTTTCAAGAGACAATAAATGAACTGGTATACAAGTCCAAGAATTCATGATCCAACAACAAAATCACCTTAGTGCCTCAAACGTTACGGTCTATCACAAGATACGGAAGCGCCGGATGTATGCAACCCCTTTAAATCTTTGAAACATAAGCGAGGCTTTTTATTTCTTGTATGACCCCTAATGAAAGCGTCAAGAAAAGGAGCCCATGTGATACAATCTTCAAGGTCTCAGCCACATCAGCGTATGACTGAACAACACTGAGACCAAACCAATATTACTGTATGATCCATTTTTAATTATTATTGTACTATTTCCTTCTTCTAAACCTGTTTCCCCTCTTACTCATCCTGGCTATCATTACCTTCTATATCTTTTTGTTATATTTCACAATTTATCTGGCCAGAATTAATTTGCACCACCTTGATCCAACAAGGAAAATCAATGCCTTCTACAGCCCACTACTTTCCAATCTCCACCGTCACAGGCATCTAATACCAAGTAATCTAAGAAGACTTCAATATAAATCAACTATCGTAAGAAGGCAACCCAACAAACCAGAAACAGAACTGAACCTATTACTCATTAAGAATAATTGATATTCTCCATCTCCAGATATATGATTGATTACTCACAATGATGGCCATTACAATGGCCAAACAGATCATTAATCATAACTTTAACCGTGTAAGCTACTAAAGTACAGGGATGGAAAAATCCCTGGCATGTGACATCTAGTCTCCTAAACTCTGAAATACCAATTAAACTGTTTAACATAGATTTGATCAAATATTCAAATAGCTAGAAAAATTAATTTGAATCGAGGGAATGATATTGGTCATATCTGTACCCATTGACCAGACTCCGTTGTTAAATGAAAATCCGCCTTAACTCTGATTCTAAGTGTCCATATGATGCGTCAAGTTGTCATCTGAGTGTTACAAGCACTCATGACCACATGTCTAGTAACACATATTTTCTATCCTCTTCATGACCCAAAATTAGGCTGCAATGTTCTGAACTCTTAAATAACATACCAAGTTTACACTTTTCCAGGCTTTCAGGATAAAGATCACTAAAGAAAAAATAAACAATCAAATGTTCCCCTGCTTACAAATAAAAAAAAATTGGCCTGGCCTGTCTACTATCAACAGCACTACCAAAATCAACATCACAAACACAGATGATAAAGCACAACCAAGCGAAGCATACCTAACTCCACCCATGTCGGTGCAAGAACTCAAAATAGTCTGGTCGCTATGAAGCCATGCTAAAGTTCTCACAGAGCCTGGAGACTTGTCAACTTCTCTGGGAGGTGCATCTGGACGATTCATATCATAAATGCGCAAAACTTTTTCCATCCCACCAGTTAAAAGAAGGCGAGTGTCCTGTTTTTATACGAAGAATTACATAATTGAAATGCACAGCAAAATAATTTTTTTTTAAAATAGACATTGTGATGGTTACCTAATTTTTTTTCTCGTCTTATAATAAAAAACAAAAACCGCACAAAAAATAGGAGCATATCCACACACACATTTCACCGGGGATAAAACATACTTCTAGATATCAGTACCTGAAAGTTGTGTGGAAAGGAAACAAATACTTTTTTATACAATGTACAAAGACAAAGAAGTCCCCGTTGTAATAACCAAGAGGTTATGCTTATGATCAGCAACTTTAGTGGCAAACTTGACCCAACATAAATACCAAAAACACTAAATAACTCGGCGCAAGTATGAGATGCGAGTTACTATGGCTGGCATGTCGTTACTTTTGTTGGAATAATACTCCTAACTTTAGTTACCTCTGAAAATATTAAAGAAATAAAGGATAGCCTTTATAAAGTATATCAATATCCTCTCTGTTCTCCCATTCACTGATTTGTTCATAGATTAGTAACAGGATCCGTCCATCAGAACTCAGTACCCCTATCCAAGCTGAATAAACAATTCTAATACCCTACATAGCTTTCACTATCGTTGTTGACAAGAAGTAAATTGATGATTTACCTCTGAAAAGGCACATGATCGAACAATGTGCTTGTGGTCAAAGGAATGTTTCACATCTCCAGTTATGGCATCCCACACTTTCCTGTATTTTGATCAAAACATAGCACATTAAGCATTTGTATTCATCGTATAAAAATATAGAGAGAATGGGAAGTTCGATAAGATATATGTACTTTTGCAAAAGGTGCTCGTGCAGTACCTACTTAAAAATGACCATCATAGCTTATGGTAACTTTTAATAAGAAAGGTTTGATTCAGCTTTCTACTTTTCTCCATAAAACATTGTACACCAGACATTTTCTATCTCACAAGACAGGTAAGGAGCCACAGACCAGGTTCTATCAGTGACAAGGATGCGACACAGTCACCACACTAACCAAAGTTGAAGCCTTGATAACCTCAGACATATCAGAGGCAATGAATTGAAAGTAGCAGACTGGTCCATTTCCCCTTAAATTCTCTCTAGCTACGACATATCCTATA
Organism: Silene vulgaris; assembly: GCA_036897335.1. Classification (NCBI taxonomy): domain Eukaryota; kingdom Viridiplantae; phylum Streptophyta; class Magnoliopsida; order Caryophyllales; family Caryophyllaceae; genus Silene; species Silene vulgaris. The sequence continues at coordinate 12,346 of JAYMSF010000107.1, read as the reverse complement.
TTACTAGATTAATAATTATACTTCTCTTTGTATATATGGTTACAGATGATGCGGGCGTGTAAGTACTTTAATGACATCAAATAGGCGCACGTGTTTCACCTTAATCCAAGCATGGATCGCAAAGAAATAATAGAATTGCAATGAGATGTCAACATCACACGGCTAATATGTTCTCAATCAATCATATATTCATAGGACAGATTTGCCTGGGTTCATAACCATATATAGTCAGGGAATATAGAGGGTCAAGTTTGCTTAAAGCTTGGTTGGAAAGAATCCATTAACATCATGTTCGTTCAGAAAACGCAATCAGTATTATGTAAGAAGACTTGTTAATAGTCAACATGGAAAAAGGATTTAGACGAACTACCAAAGCATGTCAGCCTCGTTCCACTCAAAAGTATTATGAAAGAGAATCCGTACATATCTAGTTTCCATGATAAATTTGACAGCATGCATTCATAACCCCATTATACGGAAAGACCAAACTGAGCAGCAATAACCTTTAGAAACTATGTACGCGGATAAACTACCTCACAAGCACAAAAAGATTATCATTATTATCCGGCACTTCTGACATTGATATCAGAACTGTCATCTTGATAATTGAGGCTTCCCAAGTATATCAACCAACAACTTGACTAATTTATCCACAATACCATCCCAATTTCAATACTGCTGACATCCCTTTTACTGAATTATCTTACAACGAACTATTTGGCGGCAACTGGCAAGAGGGGTGGACTTAACAAGATGTCCAAAGGCTAGACATAGGATTGTGTAGGCCAATAACTAATAAATAGAATACCATTTAGAAATGAACAAGCGTGAAATATAAGACTTATCAATACCTAAACATGCAGAACTTCAAGACAGTGACGGGGAACTAGAAGCATGTTGAAAATCTAGAGACAGATAGCTACTCCATTATGCTTACATTTATGACAAGACAGGTCTTGTAATTTCTGGCACAACTACACGCCCTAGGTTCCTTATGTAAGCATAGACTACGGGCAATCTTCTACGAGGAACCTTTAACTAGGCAAATCAGATGCAGTTTGCTTAAACATAAATATTTATATACCAATTTAGATTTATAATTTACAATCAGCAACCAATATACAACATGGTATTATAACTAATTTTGTGACTTAATCCAGCAATTGGGTGCCATGGGCCTCATCTTAGTTATTGTACACTAAATGCAGGGGGTAAGGCCTCAAAACGTGGTTGCGGTAATCTTCAAAGCCTTGCTAAATCAGTCTTAAAATGATTTAGCGACCCAAAGTTAACCTTAATATAAGCGGAAATGAAGAGAGTACAATTTATACAAAAAGAATATTAACGTACGCAGAGAAGTCAGCAGATGCTGTTGCTGCAATTAAAGCATTTGTGTCTAAGCAGCAACTCCACACCGCTCCTTTATGGCCCTGAAATGTTCCAATCCAATCTCCAGTTTCCCCGTTTCTTAGCATCGGGCTAGAATCTGCATTAATATCAACAATAAAGTGTCACAAATAATGCACACAAAGTGAAAATGTCAGAAGATTATCACGCCAAAAACATTAACACCATAGTACAGGTACAGCTCCTACACCTTAAATATCTCATGCTAATTGGATTATCACAAATTCTACAATAAGACGGTTTCACACTTTCACACCATGAGACGGTCTTTTCATAGAAAAGATATTTCATTTATTGCTATCAATAAAAGAGTGATTTTTATACAAATGGATCGTCTTACAGCGTGAGATAGTCTCGCACAATAATTACTGCCGGATTATATATGTTGAATGTAATCCAAATTCAATGTATTGAGGTCTCCATGCAATTGATTTCATGATCATTATGTTAGTTATTATTATAAGTAACATCATGGTTACCGGATTCGCTATGAATACACCCTTACTAATTCGTGATTCGCTCTTATAGAATGTGAGCCACACGTATTTACAGTAAGTGACAAGATAGAATTCGCTCTTTAACAATTCACGATTAGTAGGATACCCGAGCAAATCCGATAACCTTGCTTAATATATCATGTAAATACCATTACACCATTCGATACAACCCACAAAAAACTCTCCTCCACGCAACTCTTCTCTATCCCTCACATTCCACCTTACTTCCATTTCATTGCATTGTAATACTAACTACGATAATCCAACACGAATCTCTAGATAAATCGGACACCTCTTCCAAGTTCCAGCAAAGACAAAAACCCGGATAAGACCATTATATGCATACCTCCCATGTTCCCAAATACTCCATAACACCTTATATAACAATGTAATAACTACACACTACAAAACACATATTTAACCATAATTGTTCAACCAAACTACATAAGACGATCCCTGGGTTAATAAATTGATAAATGCAGCCAAATTCTATTGCACTTCAACAGAAAACAACAAGCATACATCAACAACTCAAGCTCAAACCCTAATTACATAACATAGGCATGATCACACACATTAGTAAACTATCAACGAATCGAATTAATTGAAATAAAAGACAAATATACCCTTGCTAGCACTAATGAGGAAGTACCCATCAGGGGTAACTGGACTGTAAAAGAGATCAACCACTGGACGAGAATGCCCATGGCATACTAATGGCACTGTTACCCTTTTCTTCTCCATATTTTTTCACTGTTTTTTATACACAAAACTACTTGAAAATTCAGTAAAAACCCAGGTAAATAATCAACAAAAAACCAAGAAAAATCTTCTCTTTTTTCAGTAATTTTACAAACCCTAGAAAATTTTACAACATTAGGAAAAAAAAACAATTTTTTTTTGTAAGATTGTTATGAGATCAAAAGGGGTTAGAGATTTAGGGAAATGTATGATCAATTTGTAAACAACAAAAAAAAAATAGATTTGAGGATAAATTTGGGGTTCTAGTACCAAAATTAAATTTGAAAAATTGATTATCACCTTAACCCAATTAAAAAAGATGAGATTTGAATCTAAAATGAGGAGAAAAAAATGAAATATTTTTGGGTTTTTTTCAAGGAAAAGAAGAAAACTGGGTAGATGAAGCGTTGTAGAACAAAGTGAGAATTTCCCCCTCTTTACAAACCCCAACCAAGGAAGGAAGAACTGTGGAGGAAGCTTCATGTTTGATTTTTATAGGGCAAGTTTTCTAGGACAAGGGTATTTTGGTCATAACATATTTGGATTTTTTTGTTGAAGAAAAACAAAAAACAAATAGGGATTTTGGAATCGGCTCGAATTGAATCGAGTAGGGTTTTAGGTTAAGATTAATTTGGCCGAGATTAGGGGTGTTTATCTGTGCAGAATCGGACCAGTCTTGTGGATTGATGACCAGATAAGAATAAAATGTTTGATTGTGGACCGAGTTATATTATGTTTGCCCATATCGATCTGGTACCGCACCGTGTCGGACCATATGAACCAAATAATAGTATTGCTTATTATTTGAACAACTATTATAATAGTTGTTATTGAAGATTTAAGCCTTATAAGTTATATGGAATTATGGATATCAAATTTGGAGACAAACGGAGGAGGATGGGGAAGAAAATGGGAAATGGGATTAGATGGTGAGAGCTTCCCTCCAAAAACTCTCATTTGTTGGAGTTATGGGTGATAATGAGACGCTAAGCCTATATCTGCTCAGCTCGAGCTCAAAAAGGTCGTTAGCTTGCTTAGCTCGAGCTCGAGAATTATGGGCTCGAGCTTAAGCTCGATATTGGAAGTATGGCTCCAAACATGTGTGCGGACCGCACCGTATCAAATCATATGGACCAAACAATATACTGGTTATCATTTCAACAACAGATAGTTTATATTAGAGATTTATACTTTGTTTAGATATCAAAATCACAAAAACTTCAGATAAACGGTCTCTCAAAATAGGGGGCGAAAATGAAAGGAATGGGAAACTGGGAATAATGAAAGGGAAGGGAGATTATTTGTCTTGAGGAAGGAAATAGTTTTCAGCTAATCCATTTCCCTTCAAAATCCATCTACCCAAATTTGCTAACCAAATAAGGAAGATTGTTTTCCTACTTATTCATCCCCTTAGCTTTTCCTCTCTAATTCCCTCTATGCAATCAAACGGACGACAATTTAGTTTGTTCAAGAAGTACAATATTAAAATAATATTATCAGATTACAAAATTACGTTATTGGCCCTACTAATTTCCTTACGTTTACTTTTTACACAAATATTAATGAGAGGTGAAAACCAAATGGGGGTGGAGAGGCATTTGACAATGAAAAAACTTTGTTACCCCCAAACCTACTACTAACTCAGTAATAATGAACTCTTTATCTCATTCCTCGCCAAATTTCATAGCCACTATAGCTTAAAGCTTGAACCATCGTGCTCACCACCCAATGTCAACAATTAAAACCACCATCTAATCTCACTTTTCAACCTCACCACGCAATTACCTCTGAATCCAGAAAACTAAACTAATACCCTAACCTAATTCAAGCCGAACGTTAACCACACCAATCCCGATAACTTGATGACCCCGCTCAAATCAATTCAACCTTAGAAATGAATAGGACTGCAAATGATCTGAGCCGGCTCGTATAGCTCCAGAATCAGTTTAGCTCGAAATCGATCAAAATTGATTTCGAGTCGAGGTCGACCAAATCCGAGCTGATTTTAAGCGTAGTTAAGCTCCGCTCAGAAACTCATTTAGGCTTGTTTTATTTATTCTTAGTCCGCATTATTTAACTTTGGCGTTTAAAATTTTCACACTTACACTCTCTCCGTTCCCAATCATTTGTTAACATTTGGTTTTGGCAAGACCAAGAAAAGAAAAAGAGAGCAATTATTTCCTAAAATAAAAAGGTTAACAATTGACCGAAAAAAAAAAAAATAGGTAAACAAATGAGTTGACCGCGTAAATGATTTTGGAAAAGAAATACGAGTACTCTATATACGGAGTATAAACATGGTAACTTTAAAAAATTACTCCATATAATTTGCGAGTGTAACCGACTTTTCACTTCCTATACGAGTACCCTCTTCTCCCATAATCAGCAACCCTAATTTCCCAAATCAATTTGGAAATTCTTTACTCGCACCAAACCCTAACTTTCTCTCTGTGAATCACCATGTCGGTGACGGCCGGCGTTAGCGACGCCATTATCGCCATAAGAGAGAAGCTCCGAGGAAAAATCGGACAAACAAAAGTTAAGCGTTACTGGCCAGGTAAGGCGCCGGATTGGGCGGACGAAGCTGAAGAAGAAGCCGATCTCCGCACCTCCTCTTCCAATCGCAACCGCGTTTCCTTCGAACAAGCTTTCCCTTCCAATGACATCAACTCCGCCGATGATCCCCGTCTCCGCCGTCTCGCCGAGACTCGCGCCATCGATCGCGACGAAATACGCGCCGATCATCGTAGGATTCGCCAGGCTGAGATAGTATCTACGGCAGAGGATGAGGCGGCGGAGGACGCGGCTGCGGAGGAGGAGGACGAGGACGCTGTTGAGGAGAAGCGGCGGAGGATTAGAGAGCGGTTGTTGAAGCTCCGCCGCGAGGAGGAGAGGGAGTTGCCGACTGTGGATGAAGAGGAGGATGAGGATGCCGGTGCGGCGGAGGATGATGAGGATGACGAGGAGGAGAGCGAGTACGAGACGGATTCTGAGGAGGAAGAGGCTAACCGTAGGGCGATGGCGAAGCCTGTTTTCGTTCCGAAACAGGAGAGGGAGACAATTGCGGAGCGGGAGAGAATAGAGGCGGAGGAGCGGGCATTGGAGGAGGCGGTGAAGCGGAAGATTGCTGAGAGAAAAGCCGAGACGAAGCAGATTGTTGTGGAGAAGATTCGAGAAGATTATGAAATACAGAAGAGTTTAGTTGAAAACGAGGCGGATATTGGGGATGTTGATACAGATGATGAGGCGAACGAGGCGGAGGAATACGAGAGCTGGAAAGCGAGGGAAATAGCGAGGATAAAGCGCGACAGGGAGGATAGGGATGCTATGATTAAGGAGAAGGAGGAAATTGATAGGGTTAGGAATATGACAGAGGAGGAAAGGAGAGAATGGGAGAGGAAAAACCCGAAGTCTGGACCGGGTTCTGCTCCTAAGCAGAAATGGACGTTTATGCAGAAGTATTATCATAAGGGTGCATTCTTTCAGGATGATCCTGATGATAGTGCTGGTACCATGGGAAGTGATGAGATTTATCGGAGGGATTTCTCGGCGCCAACTGGGGATGATAAACTTAATAAGACTATTTTGCCTAAGGTTATGCAGGTTAAGCACTTTGGTAGGAGTGGCAGGACTAAATGGACTCACCTTGTTAATGAGGATACCACTGATTGGACCACTCCGTAAGTGTCTTTCTCTTTTTTTCGTTCTCGTCGTTGTTTTGTGTTTGTTGTTGGTTGTTTGCTTGATTGATTGTGTACTGGATTTTGTTCTGTTTTTCAATAAGCTTGTGAAAAATATATGTTTGTCATCGTTAATAACTTGTGAGTTTATGTGATATAGCTGGATTAGTATGACATTCAATGCTTGTTACTATGATGATTGCTGTTTCACTGGTTAGATGTTGAGTAGAATTTGGGAATGGGGATTAATTACGGGCTTTAGGATGGTGGTAATTGATTCAATTGTGTTGTCTGTTTTAGTGTCATTAATCTGGAATGTTACTCCAACTCAACTGCATGGACGTGACACGTTGGATACATTTATTTTCCATGAAGTTTTCAGTTTTTTGTGGCAAGTCAAGTATCGACATGCTACACTCGACCAAAGTGAAAGGTCGGAGTAACAATTGTTAGGGGTAGGGTTTAAGGGGGTGTATATTTCGGCGTCCTAGGGCTTGCCAATGAAGGTGTATATGGTTGAACCGGTGTTTCATATTTGAGTAATTGTTAAGGTCATTTAATACGGAGTATATAAGAGTGGCATTGTCCCTCCACCTAGGTGTCCTTATTTTGTATTGCTGCTTTGTGTAGCAGTGCTGTATTTTGGGTACACAGACTTGAGTTCATCAAAACTATGTATTCGTGAGTGTATACTGTATAGTAACGTCAACTTATGCATGAACCCTCGTTGTCGTGTTAGCTTATTTCTTTCTATTTCAGAGGGAAGCGTAGGAGCATGCTTGAGCATTATTAATTGCTTATTTCCATCCTAGTTTCTCGATTTCATTTGCTTTCTTCCCGGATAAAAAATTACTATTGGACGCAAGCTATGGGTACCACATTTGCAAATTTTCATATAAATATATAATCCTATTTATTTCATTTTGAATCACTAGCGGTAAATTTTAGGAACAAATTAAGCATTCAGCCTAGTTGCTTGAAATATTAAATGATCAAATACCCAAGAGAATTGCAGGTGGTTAAATTATGTAAAAAAGATTTCATCTTTGAGAGTGTGTTTGGATAACAAAAGTGGAGGGAAAGGGAGGGGATGTGGAAGGAGGGAAGAGAAAGGGAGAGAAGGAAAGGGGAGGGGGAATGGAGTGTGGTTGTTTGAATACAATTTCTCTCCAAATCTTGCCTATTGTGGAGAGAATTTGATTAGGCTTGTAGGAGGGAAAATGGATCCCTCCAAATCTCTCCCCTTCCATTTCCCTCCACCCTCATTTGCTATCCAAACAAGGGATTTTAAATCCCCTACTCTCCCTCCATTTCTTTTCCCTCCAAAACCCTCAATCCAAACACACCCGAGTATCTATTTTACATTCTGTGTGTTAGAAAGTGTGTATTTATTCGATTTTTACAAATCTGATATCTTTAGAAATTCACCTTTCACTGAAGAAAAGGTGAGGAGGCTGTGGACAATCACTTTATATCATAAGATTGTTCAAAAGTTTTGTGGGTTGCCTCTATATTAAGAGGATAGGGACGTTAAAGATTTGGTTGGTTAAAATGAAAAGGTAGAAAGGTTAAAGTGAAAATGTAGAAAAGTAGCTACGGTTTTCAGATTCCATTATGGCCCATGGACTGGAGCTAAAATTTTGTAAGACTGCAATTAAGTCTGCACTATTATATTATGGCTGTTGGGATGTGAAACTGAACAATGTTTTGGTCATGCGGATTATTTTGTAACTACGATGGACGTGTGCCTATATAGAAATAGATGCTTTGCCTTTTGTTTGGAAGCAAAAAATGGAGGGAAAGGGAAGGGAGGGGCAAGGGTGGGAGGGAAAGGAAGGAATCCATTTTCCTTCCCTTCAGATTCCTTGTAAAAGTTTAGGAGGTAAAAGATCGAGGAGAATCAGTAAATGTCAGACTCAGTTTGAAGTCGTTTAGGAGGGGTATGAAGAACAGGGAAAGGATACGGTTGCTATATTTAAGTATAGGTGAATAATAAAAGTGATTAAAGATAAGAGTTACTTGTTTACTACCTCTCCTAATGTTTTGGCTGTGTCGAGATAATCCGCTTTTGCTGTTAAACCAGACCAACTGGTTCATAACGTTGTAATGTTTGCATCTTATTACAAAGCTTATTTGTGTAGCATGTTGATGTCTTGCTTTGTACAATTTGCAGGTGGGCAAACAACGATCCTTTACGGTCCAAGTACAACTCCAAAATGGCTGGCATGAATAGACCGATTGCAAAACCAAAGGGAAGCAAAAAACTAAAAGACTGGGAGCAGCCTTGAGTTTTGGCCAAGTTAAATAGGATGTTTTTCATTAGCTTTTGCATTTTTGGTTATGTACTGTAGTGCTCTTGAAATCTGGTTCGGAGCCAACAAGGTCGTCTGAGTTTTTATCCCAACTTAATTGACCATGTAAATTTGAACCATCTTAGATGATCATTTCATGCAAGCTACAAGCTCCGTCAATCATGTTAAAATTCAGGAGTTAAGCCTAAAAACGATGGTGGTTGGTTTTACATAAGGTGTATTGCAAAAAGCGCTCTAATCTTTCAAACTACTTTTATTTTGTTGTCGACTTGTGGTATTGGAGTGTATGTTTTCCGTTTATGGTTCTACGTGTGCTACGATAGTTTTGACGAGCCATGGATTTCAGTAGTCATTTTGATCGTAATTCCGACCTACTTAAATCACAAATTATAAATCCTGTGTCTATAACAGTAATGCTTGGTTCAGGGTGAAGCTGAGCTGATAAAAGTAATGCGATATGATGGAACACAAACATAGGACAAACTGTTTGCCCTAAAAAACTAGGCAAGAAAACCAAACACTCTTGCAAGCTCTATACACAAATACTTGGGTAAGACGGTTTAGCGCCCCCAATACATTTAGCAAGTTGCCACAATGCCATTTGAAATTCTTTCAGATGATCCGTGAGTTAGTAACCCGAACTCGAACCGGTCCAATACTCCGATCCAATACTGTCGTGATTAAATTGATAGACCTAACAATTATTAAGCTTGATTTTGATCAAAATGAAAGTGGTTTAGTGTTAGATTGATATGTTAGAAACTAAATTTAATGGTAAAAAAATAATGCGATAAAGTAACCGGACCTGATAAGACCCGACCCAAACCCGACACGACACATCATCTGACCCAAAATGACACGATCCGAATCCAACTCGATCTGAAAGGGAGGCTAACCCGTATCCGAGATGATCCGTCTCGACTGACCCGATTGCCACCATTAGATGGGATTCACTTGGGACTTGGGAGTGAGGCCAGTAATAGGAAAAAAATAAGCAAATAAAATCCCAAATGTAGCATTACGCAATCTAGGATATCTTCTCACACAAGCAACATACCACTATATATGAGAATCAATGGCGGAAGATACAAACGCACATAAACTAGGAAGAAAGCTACGACAATGACAGAAGTAGAGAAGACAATGTTGAATCAACCAGAGGGTTTTAGTCAATACTTCGCTCACCGTATCCATGAACGCAGCCTTGAAGCTCTCACCAAAACGTTCAATCTCCAACGTCTTCATGCTCAGCGTAACGACCTCAATTCTCGAGGTCTTTCCTCTAATCTTCTCTTTTCCTCATTCAATTCGTATTTCGTCAATTTTGCTATTTATTAGTACTTCTTCTGGATTATTATCTAGGGTTTTGATGTATAATTTGAGTGTATTTTGGTACTGTTTAGTGGATAATTGTTGAGTGTGAATTATCTGTTGTTATCATTCATTGAAGCGAAGCGATTATGTTTTCGGCGTTTCGGATTTTAATTGTTCAATTGTTAAGTATATTGTATCATCTGTGTTTGAATGGATAATGGATGGATCATCTATGTTTTTTATTGAATAGATGACGGCTGGTTTTCGGTCGTCTGGGATAATCGAATTGGCGGATTGTTTTGTTGGTAGATTATGGTTTTTCTTTGATAGTTTTGATAATTGGTGTATAAAAGACTGTTTATTAGGATTTAATTGGCAAAGGATGCGAAATTATCGGAATTCTAGGTTGGGGTAACAATTTCTTACCGTATCTAGGATATCAATTTCGCGATGAACCTTAAAGTTTAGGTCTTGATAGTATATGGAGTATCTTAAAATTGAATAGTGATGAATTTTATTGGTTGATGTCTAGTTTCGTTTAGCTGCGAGCATCTTTGCTGATGCTTGGCTTGCAGATTGGGCCTCTTTATTGATCATCAATGATAACTAGTTGTGAAAGACTGAAAGTCGTCTTCTTTTGTATCCATTTAGTTCACATTAGCAACATTCGATCACATTTAGGCGTTGGTTGAATGATCACATATTATAGAATAAGATGATCTCACATTGTGACAAAGCGACCATCTAATAGTGTGAGACTGTCCTTCATAACACGAAGGAATTAGCTTACCTAACCCCTAGTGGTAAGTCCCACATGAAATGCAATTCACTTGTCTCAACCAAACACCTTTACCCTTGTGAATTTAACTTCAAGGGAATTTTATTTTCCCATTTGGTATGTGATGAACTTTGTACTCGGTAATTATATCATGTTTTTGTGTAAGTTGACAGTGTATGCTGTTTTCTGCCTTGTGCACAATTTCAGTTAGATGGAAAATGGCATCCTTTTGTTGTTTCGGGTATCTTACCCAGAACTTACTTCATCAAGAATTAACACTTTCAAATTTAGCAATTGTGATATCCAATGTGAAACAAAGCCTAAACCTGCAAATGTTGTTAGCTTCAGAAGCATTTTGAAGAACCCATGCTGCAGGCCTGCAGCTGCTTTCATCATCTTTCAAGGATCTTTTCGACCTGAAAATAAAATTGGCTATTTAAATTGACGAGACTTTAGCTCTGTTTGACTATTGGAAAGTGTTCTACCATTTCTTTGTTATTTATTAGTTAGTGCAGAACGCATATGGTTGGGTTGTTGGGGCTAACCTGCTGCTAGGGGCATGCTATTCTTTCTTTAGGAAGCTCACACATGTAAGCTTAAGTGTCGAAGGGAGGGAAGCTCATCTACCGTGCTCCCTTCTCTTCTGATGAGCTGGTATCACTTTAAGTCGAGGTTGTTTTTGTTTTACACAGTAGTTTATTCCCCTACTTAGGTCGTTATCCAAGACATACGACATGTTGTTGTACAAATCATGACAGCGATGTTGTGACCTCAATAGTGGCAGTAGTACTTTCTTATTTCGTGATTCGTCATCTCCTGATTATATGGAGTTTATGATAATAATTTTGTAAGTTAAGCTTTAATTGTTGCTGATACTTGATAATCATGGAAATCTGTCAGTTAGATCAGTCAAGGAGGAAATACAACTGCTTCAAGTACCAGGTTCCTATGTTGGTGAAGTGGTTAAAGTGATGGGAAAATCAAGAGTCCTGGTTAAAGTAAGTACTGTCGAATGCTTCGTCATCTCTCCTTTCAAACTTAACTCAGCTTCCAGCTTTCTTCTATATGTGCTAAAAGAGGAATTATATATGGTTTTGCTAGCTGACTTGAGATGATTTAGTAGACTATGAATCATATGCAGTAAAAGCTTTTTTTTCAAAGATTGGAGAGTTTTTGATTTATTGATTATTTGTCAGTTGCACAAGATTGAATGAAAGTTGCTTCTATCTGCATAATATGTCACACCCTTCAATTTATATGTTGTATAAAATGAATCTTGTATGCTGCATTGCTGCCTGCAACTGATCACAGATATGGTGTGAATGGTGTTCGGTTGCATCCTAGGATTCTAGCAAAATATTTCATAGTACAAGCATGATAAGTGCGTATCCTTGGGTTTCCGATTTCTGCTATCAACCGAGATATCTCAGAAAATTGTTTTTGGTTGTGGGTTTGACCGTGGCTCTAATATGTGTGTGAGAAACAGCGGGTCCATCTGTCTTGTATTAAAATTTGATATTTATGCAGTCTATCTTCTAAGCATGAGATGTTATGATGCACAATTTTTTTTCCCCATTTCCAAACTCATGGTTTTTTTTTTTGGCTTTTTTGTTTTTG
>JAYMSF010000106.1:0-21548 GCA_036897335.1 Silene vulgaris | reverse complement strand
TACATTGGGTTGTGCATAATTTAGTCTTGAAATTCTAACTTAATACCAAATATAGAAGTTATTTAATGCTTAAATACAACCTAATGGATTGTATATATCAAAACCCTTAATTTTATAATAAACCCCAGTTAAAAAAGCACAAAAAGTATACCTAATTTTAAGATAAACCCTAATTAATAATGGATTGATGATTTAAATATCTACACTAGAGTAATCATTAATAATTGAAGAATTTGAACGAGCTTGATAGTTTGAAGGAGGTTAACGATACCAATAGAGAGAAGGTGAAGAGAATTAATTTTGATGTTTTTTTTATCAAGGGTAAATAAATATAATTATACTGTGAAAATAAATTATATTTAACAACATAGTTAAATAAAGAGTTGGACTATGTCTCTAATGCTCTAGCCTTTAAAGTTAAAGGTCGTAATCAGTAATGCTAACTTCCTAAGTAGTAACTAACTACCTTGTGTTCAATCTTGCTTGCAAGACAATTTAATACATACACGTTGCAAGACTATACAACTGGATGTACAATAGCATTATACATCCAAGGTTATTTTAGTCTTTTTTTAAATACTTTTGCAAAAAAAAAGTAACGTAGTTTAATTTTAAATCAAATCTCCCTTCTCTCTCCGACTTCTTCCATATCTTTCTAATCTCTCTCCATCTTTCTCCATCATCCAGTTAATGAATCATATTCTTCCCTTAAATTATTATAATTAATTGACTATGCGGAACAAATCGTGATTTCTAATGCATGAAAATAGTTGAAACTCGTATTATTTTTACATTAACTCGTATTCTTTTTATATTAGCTCATATTCTTATCTTAATAGCTCATATTCTTATATGCTCGTAAATTAAAGTTCGTGATCCTTTTAAGCTCTTGTTCTTTTTATATTAGCTCGTATTCTTATCTTAATAGCTCGTATTCTTGTGTGCTCGTGTTCTTTTTATATTAGCTCGTATTCTTGTGTGCTCGTATTTTTAAGCTCGTTTTCTTTTTTTACATAAGCTCGTATTCTTTTTAGGTTAGCTCGTATTCTTATGTGCTCGTATTTTTTAGCTCGTATTCTTTTAATAGTATTTCATAGGATTGATGTAGAAATTTACCTCAAAGTATTGTTAAATGCATTTTTCCTTCTTGATGATGATGTAAATTGCTTCTCTTGATGATGATGATGTAAATTGCTTCTCGTTCACCGAAATATTGTTAGATGCGTTTTTCCTCGTTGATGATGATGTCAATTGCTCCCCTTTCACCATTTTAAAATCAGAATTATGGAGAAGGGAGGTTTGTCGACTGTCGTTTAAAAGAAATTTTTCACCATGTTAGAATCAGAATTATGGAGAAGGGAGGTTTGTCGACTGTCGTTTAAGAGAAATTTAGAGAAGGGAAAGAGAAGGTTTTGTCGACTGAAGAGAAATAAGAATTAGGGGAAAAGGAGATGTGTAGCATTTTTTTATTTTTATTGGGCTTAGATAATTTAATACTAATATATGGGCTTGTTGTACAATGCTACCGTACAACAGGTTGTAGGATCCTATTTGTGTTATAAATGTATGTAAACGACCAAAATTGAGTATTTAATACTCCTATTCCAGTGAAATGAATATTAGATAAGTATTGACCATAACAAAGAGAGTTTATTATAATAGTCTAAGAGGGGAAAAAAAGTCGACAAATGAAAGTGAACAAAGAATGGAGGTCGATTGCTTTCCTCATTCACTAGTAGAAAAAGTGTCATTGACATCGGTTTTTTAGGTTCATTTACATCGGTTTTGGGCAATGTTTCTCGGGGCGACATTTATAGTATTTATTATAAAACATCAACAACCGATGTTAATGGCATGCAATTTACATCGGTTACTAGGTAAAACCGATGTTAATAGCATTTAAATTACATCGGTTTCCATGTAAAACCGATGTTAACAGCATCTAATTTACATCGCTTTTGGTGTAGAACTGATGTAAATATCAACCTTATTTACATCATTTATGGACTAAAACCGATGTAAATAGGTATTTTTTTTATTAAAAAAGAATTACATTTGAGGCGTTTCTAATGGGGGAAACATCTCAAATGAGAGCTGCAATCAATTAAAAAATATTACATTTCAAAATCCATAATTTATAAATATACTCCTAAATTATAAATATACACGTGTATAAATATACTTCAAAATTATAAATATACACGTGTTTTGAACATAAATATTCTTTGATTTACACAAAGACAGTACTTCTGACTAAATAAGGATACTAAGAGACAAAATGAAATTAAAAACCTAATATAATAGTGTAATACTCCGGGTTTGTTCGTGTTTGAGCACCTTCTAGCTAGCAACACTCGTAGCGTTTTGAGGGGAGTTCCATTGAGGCGGTTTGATAAAAGGGGAGTGGAGACTGAAGGGTTTTTTTCCTATTATCTTGGACGTCGGTTTACTAAACCGATGCAACCAAAATATTATGTAAATAAATTAACATCGTTTTTAATAGAATCGAGGTAAAGAAACCAAATTAACATCGGTTTTCAAACAACCGATGCCAATAAGCGATGTAAATAAAAAAATAATTTAATTTTACATCGTTTTTTTTTTAACTGATGTCAATAACTAAGATTAGATTATTTACATCGTTTTTATTAAGAACTGATGTTATTATGGCGATGTCAATAGCACTTTTTCTACTAGTGATTTATCCTGAAAAGTAGGGACTCTGTCATGACATCATTAAACCTAAAAAGGAAATATATTAGAGATTTAAAGAGCTTATTGTTTGTACCTCTATATGTAGCTACCGCTCAATGCAAATAAGTTTAGGTGTCGCTATTGCTGTGGTAGTAGCATATCGTATATGTATGAGTTTCTCTCCTTTAAGATATGCCAATTTTATCTGAAATAATTAAACGGGATTTTGAGAATATTTTATAGCCAATTGTGACCGTTTTGAAAAAGAAAAAAAATACCAATAAACTGTAACACTGGTTGAAACATTGTGGTTACATTTAACTATAAAATGATCACAAAATCCTATTTTATTATTTTTGAAGAAAATGGTCCCGTCTAAAACAAGAATTTGCGTATATGTTGCCATAAGAAAAAAGAATGGGAGACAAATTAATGTGCAAAGACACATGATGTCCGAGCAAATCAAGTCGTCACAAAACCATGAAGTTACATAAAGGACATCAATTGTTGCAATCTGGGAAACAGTGGATATCCATGTGTAAAATTAAAATGAGTAGTTGGTAGAAATGAACAAACAAATCAAAAAGTTAAAAAATTGAGCAAAAAGATATCACGAACAAGCTTTAGTCCCATATATATAAGTCACCTAGGAGTCTAGGACGTACATTCTATTTGCTTATAGTTTTGAGCCATAAAAAAAATACTATATAGATAGATTCATGGAGTCGATAAGATTTACGTCAATTTATTTTGTATCCATTGTAGCGATGTTGATTTTGCTTGCAACTAGTCATGAAAGTCGCGGTATTGTGGTCGTGGCAATTAAGGGTGATAAGTCTGACAGCTACAGAAGACTTGGTAAGCAAGGGAGCGATAATAAGTTAGATATTGATGTAAATTCGGCTTCTTTGGCTCCTCGTCCAACTCAATGGAGTCGTGCTCAAGCATGGTTTTTTATGAGAGATCGGATGCATACGTTGGCTTCTGGGCCTAGTAGAGAAGGGTCCGGTCATTAGTAGCTTAATTGTTTGTTGTATACTCGTTTCCATTATAATTATAGAAGGTTTATCAATTTTGTTGTTAATTTGAGTTTGAGTTCATTCTGCCTTTCAGATAACTCTACTATCTAAATCAAGTAAATAAATTATTATTGGTATCATCTATATCATTTGTATACTATATGTATGTGATCTCTATGTTTATTAAATTTGAGTTGAATTTGTCTAGTTGAGTATTTATAGTTTCATATGAAATAAAGTTTATTTTAGCATGAATCGAGGTTATCCCATCACCCGAGAGGTAGGATGTCCTTTTAGTTTTGGGGTTTGTGGTTGTTTGATGATGCTTGACAATACCGGGTCATGTATGATCGAAAGGGTCCTCATTTTTGGACTAGTAGCCATAAAGTTTTTTTATGTGAAAAAAAAAAATTCAGAGTTTTTGTTATTGCATGCATGCATGCAGTATATATATGCATGTTTAGGTGCACCTTCAATACATTACTTTATGAGATGATCTAATTTACTGTTAAAGTATAAGATTATTGATTGAATATCAACCATTACCTTAAGGTTTTATTTGAGATGGTCTTCTCAAAGGCAGTGTGATTAAGAGGTCACCATTTCAAATCTCATCACCCTTCCTTTCTAAAGTAGAATATTAACACAAGTATATTTGGGATGTCTTACCTGAAATGCATCCACACTTCCACCTTAAGGGGCATTCGTGTGAGGGAGCATGTTAGAAGTATAAGATCATTAATTATTGAACTTCAAAACATTTCCTCAAAGGTTTTGGTTAAAACAACTTTCTCACATTTACCTCTCATACAACAACTTGAGAATGTTTAAGATCAAATGATCACTTATATATGAGCAACGAGTTCTCCATACATCTTTGTTGAAGAGGAGTATTCCTATACCGACAGGTGTGGGGACAATCCCCTTCGGGTATCGATGACAAGTTAATAGGTATAAATAATACACTAAAATAAATAAAAATTAAACATATATATACCGCGCATGCATTGTGCGAAATCGATCTATATATACTAATTTCTAACCACTTATTTAAAATCAGAACTCTTATCAGTCACACCATTCAATCAACTTTGATAATAGCTTCCCGCCACATGCATATTATATACTCAAAGTCAAGGTTGCATCATTCGTATGAGGGGTATGTTAGAGCATAAAATCATTGATTGAATCTCAACGAAGTTGAAGAATGATTAAGATGATCACTTGAGTTATGACTTGCTTATGAGCAACAAGTTCCCCATACTTTTTTTAGTGTTGAAGCGGAGTATTCCTATACCGACAGGCGGGATCGGCAATCTCCTTCGGGTATCGAAAGCAAATTAATCGTTAAACTCTATCAACTTTATTTTTTCATTTACATGAATCAGGAATCGAATTCCTTCCCAGCCCGTCTTGCTTGTGACGGTCACAAGCTTGTGACCTCTCACAAGCTCTCCCACTTGCTCTCCCACTTGCCTTTTTGTCTCACGTCACAAGCTTGTGACGGATTTTATCCGTCACAAATGAGAATTTGTGATTCCTAATTACTAGCACCAAGGTAATACGAAGTAGTTTTCCACCACATGCATATATTGAAATTCAAGGTTGCATGCAACTTTTCATGGGACAATAAAGAAGGCTTAATCAAAGGGAGGATTATCATGTCTTCATAGATAAGGTAATAGGTAGCCCTCCCAAAGGGCAAAACCGTACGGTTTTATGTGAGTGCTATTGTGCTACAGACTACAATAGGGGCCGACTAGGACAATTAGTGAACATAAATCACGACTATCATTTCATTGTTATCTTATTCATCGGCCTTTTTTTTCATATATACTCTGTACTATAAATCTATAATTAACCTTTTAGCAATATATAGGCACGAGTTTTATTAAATTGATTGACGATGACCAATACTCCGTAACAAATTTGCTAATTTAGGTGGGCGTCGTTTGGTTGACATACGGTAATTAATTTCACATGTTTTTACAAAAACATAAATTGCCTAAAACACGTTTGGTTAGCATCAGGAAGTAAAATTGACACGAGAGTTTCCAACTATCTAGGGGGAGCTAGGTAAAAAAAAGTCCTCCATTATGGAGGAGTTTACAACTCTCAGTACCCCAATTCACGGGGTTTTCCAATTTCCTCGTTTTTAATGTGGCAACCAAATGAGCCATGAGTACTATTCTAAATGATAACTTCTTTTATGATCAAATATAACCATAATGGTTCAGTTAGTATTACAATTTATGGCGACTTGTGTTTTCCAAAAATGATCACATTTGGCTATAAAAGGTCTCAATATCCCGTCTTATTATTTTAGCCAGAATAACCGATCTGAAGGAAGACCAACTCAAGTAAGTACTATTCTAAATAATATAATCATCCCCAATCATAAAAGACTAATTTACGATCCCTAATGGTAACGAAAGGGCTTTACTATGGCTAGAAAATATTCCCTTTATTCTAACCATTTATTTGTGTTTATCTTTTTGTATTCCTCCAAAAATAAACAAGTGATTTGAACGAAGGGCATACATCAAATCGACGACAGAAGCAGCATGCTTGGCATTGGGCAAAGGCGTAACTGCGTAAGCATTACACTAAGAAAAGTGAGGGTAAAATAAGGTATGAGTGGCATCAACAAGTAACAACCAAACTATTAAACGGGCCCCTATGATGGGCCTAAAGTCATTATTTGTTTTTAGATTTTCTTGTTTGGGCCCAATAAATTGTCCTCTGACATCACTTATTCACTTGTCTATTGCATCAAACAGCACTACTTCGTGCTCCCCTCCGTCTCAGTCAATTGTTATCTATTCCTTTTTACACAAAGACCAATGCATGTGAAACAAGCTAATAAAATAAAGAACAATTGTCACTTGCATATACTAGCCACTTGCTCAATACTTGCCCAAAATAGAAATAGATAACAAATGAATGATACCCCTCAAAATGGAAATAGATAACAATTCACCGGGACGAGGGGAGTATTATTTTCTAAAACCAATGCGTCTTGCTTGTGAGTTGTGACCTGTGGGCTGTGACGGGCACTATCCGTCACAAGCTGAAGACAGACATTGCCCCTCTCACAACAAGGCAAGTGGGAGGGAAATGAAGCACCCTATGGATAGTGTCACTTGCATATTGTGAGAGGGGCAATGTCCGTCTTCAGCTTGTGACGGATAGTGCCCGTCACAAGCAAGACGCATTGTCCTAGCAGGGGCGAGCGCCGCGCCCTTGCTAGCCCCTCCCTAGCTCCACCACTATCACATGAGTTACATGTAAAGCAATCGGATATTAGATAGTTTCCATACCCTTTTCCATACCCTTTTAAAAGTTCATTCCCCATCTACTGTTCCTGGAACAGTAGATTACTCATAACCTTCCCATTTTACCCCTCCTTGGTTTCCTATTGTTTTTGTCGTCTACCTCCTCAGATCATCTTTAATTTTTCTTTTCGTTTTTCCAAGGCTTCTCTCTCTTCTGTTAATGCTTTCCACCTTTCCTCCAGGTGTCTCTATTTCTTTCTTTCTTTCTCTAAATTTCCAGCGGCCGTTTCCACTTGAACATAAATTTCCAGCGGCCGTTTCCACTTGTTGTTCATGCCTACTGATTATTGTCTCTCTCTAATTCTTCATGGTGCTCTGTATTTTGCTTTCCTGCCATTTTTCCTTCGTTGTTCTGCATCTAATCGCTGATTCAGTCAGCTTCATTGAAGACGCAGCAAAGAGGTTTGTCTTGTCCTTTGTTTTGTTGTTATTTGATGTGTCTTGTTTTGCATGCATCTTTATTGTTGTGGTAATTCAATTGTTTCACTTTTTCTTCTTCTTTTGGCGTTGTATGTGTGTGTTAACTGGGGTATTTGTCTTTTGTATTTGTCTAGGATCTTCGTCTGAGTATTTTGGCAGGACTGGACCTCTGGTTTTCTGCATGTATGGATTCCTCTGCCTCTGGTTATTGCATGATGTCCACGTGGTTTCTGCGTTTGTTGTGTGCAGCTGGTATGAATTTTGGGGTTACTTTGGTTGCTATTTTTTACCTTTGCATGTTACCTTGTTTAGCTTGTGGCTGTGATTTGGGGAGAGGGAACCTGTTGTGGTGTATGTGGACTTGTTGTGCCTTCTTTTGTTTATTTATTGCTTTATCGTCTTAAATCTGTGTGTTAATGCCGGACTGATGGACTCTATATGATTACTGTCTAAATTGTGGCCTTCTTCTGATGAGTTGGGTTGCTTTAGATTGTTTCACACTCAACTGTTGTGCCTTCTTTTGTTTATTTATTGTTTTAGCGTCCTAAATTGGTGTGTTAAAGTTGGACTAATGGACTCTATATGCTTACTGTCTAAATTTTGGCCTTCTTCTGATGAGTTGGGTTGCTTTAGATTGTTCCACATTCAAGTGTTACTTGATATTGGGTGGGTAAAAAGTGTAAGGGATAATCCACCCATATCTGATGCCCATTTTTTAGGTAGGAACTATTCAATGTAACGAAGTAAGACGTGTTTTTTGGTCTTTCATTAGCTATATGGGGTAAAATGTATAGATTGCTTATTGCTCATTTACCATTTATTTCAGAAATATGATATTTGTATATTAGTTTCTGACAAAGGGGCCACGTGTTACAAAGTAAATTGTTATTATGATGCGTTGTGATGCAAGTAGTTGCTGTGGAGTATTGGTCTCACCTATAAATATTTGTTAGTCCTTGTTAGGTTTTTATATATGCTCTCTTTTAGAATTTGGAAGTGAGAGACGGGGTGTTGCAGAAGTGGGATCCAATGCCTTCATATGATTTTGCTAGGCCTTTCACCTGCGTGGTAGCAAACATGCCTTCTCATGAGGAGGGTGGCCGGAAGGTCTGTAGAAGCTTTCGTAGGGTTAAGACTGCATTGCTTGATATGGGATATCCTGTTGCTAGGGTGAAGCCTGTTTGGGGTGTGGAAGGGTTTAGAGAAGCGATATTAGTAGAATTTGGCTCTGGGCCTCACCACTGTCATGCAGCTTTCAAATTTGCAAAGCTGTTTGAGCTGCAAGGATATTCTCGACAAGAATGGCTTTTACAAGATGTGGTTGATGGTGATAGACCCTATGCATGGGTTGGTTGTCGTGATGATGAGTATTACTTCACTGAGCCCACTAACTGGGTGCGTGTTCCATTTTGCTTGAGGTTCCAGGCTGCTATGGCTGCTAATATGGAAGTTCATGATGTTTATGGTGTTGTAGCTGCAGCGATTCGTTCTGTCTATCCTTAGAGCTATAGGCTATGGCTACTGTCATAATGCACTTTTAAAGGCAGCTTTCGTTTCGTTGACCGCGTGGCAATATGAATTGTTTGTTTATGCGTTTTTCCTTTCGCTTAGTGTAAGTGTGTGTTGCAGCGTACATGCTGCTGGTGTTATTGTATCTTTCAGTTTTCAGTTTTCAGTTTGCAGCACTCTCATTGCTTTGTTCTGGCAGTGGGTTTTGTATTATGAATAAAGTTTTTCATGGAATATGTTTCTATCTATGAACTGTTTGGGTTCTTGTTATGATGTGAATTTCAGCCAGTATCAATAATTGAATTTTTAGCTGTTGTTGATCCATAAAGGTTTGTTGATGTTGACTGGCAATTAATAGATTGGGTTTACCTTTTGCACTTGAAAATTAACAGGGCATAATTGCGGAAAGTAGTTTAGGTTATCACGGTTGAAACCAGTGATCTATGTAAGTGGTTTTATCAGTGTCCAAACCAGAAATGTAGTTGCCCCACAGCATAAAGACTGATATATAACTGAAAACATCGTGCAGAAATTCTTTGAGCTTGATGCTTACAAATAGTTCTGCACTTTTTTTGCTGTGCTGATACTGGTTTAGTTTCTGTGCGTTGATCTTGCCGTTCAAATGTTGTCGTTTAAAGCGGGTGTCGGTTAGTTTGTTGATGTTGACTGGCAATTAAATAGGCTCGGTTTACCTTTTTAACTAGACAATTAACGGGCTGCATGTAATTGGTTTTAGTACGGTTTAAACCATTAATTTGGTTTTTCCACAGCTGTGCTGATGCTGTTTCTATACGTTGATCTTGCCGTTCAGATGATGTGGTTTAAAGCGGATGTGGGTATGATTGGATGGCGCAAAAATTACCTCATGTGTTTGGTTGTCTGATTTCTGCTGTGTACATAGAAATAGTTGCATGCTTTTTCAGTTTGGTGATGTTGCTTCACTTTCTGAGCAAACATCTGGCAGTAAAATATCTGTGATTTTAAAGGTTTTTCCTGAATCCCTATTATCGTGTGCTTAATCGATTGCTGATTTTTAATTTACAGATTTCAGTTGGTCTTATACAAAGATTTCCCTGAAATGTTACTTTTGGAGGCACCCGTATTTGTTTTTGCCCAAAGTTAAGTCTTTTGACATACTTTTCACTGCCAATAATTTATTGCTTGCTATACAGTTAATTCCAACGACAGTCTAAAGTTAATGCAACTATCTTATCTTTGCCTTTTGTTTTCCAGATTTCTGCTGGTGTGAAACGGCAGTTACTTTGGGTTATTGCGATTGGAAATGACAGTTTTAGTCCTTGGTTCAAGGTGAGTGTGGTCTACTCTTGACTTCATCAGTGCATTTTAAGTATAATACTCCATTTTATGTGTCGACAGCCCCTCTTTTTCATGAATGAAGGTTTTTAAAATTCGTCCGAATTATTTATTTGCAGGTTTATTTGGTAAGCACATATGGATGCTTAGTTGGGTTGAGTCTTGCATCGTTGATCTAATTTAAAGACCTGTTCGTACTCTTTGAGAGCCTCAAATGGATAGCATTTATGAGGATATCAGCTGGTCCAGGTATAAATGTCTGGTTTCTTTTTTGTCATATGGTTGAATTCTACATGGTCCACGGTACAGTCTTCTGATCGTAAATAAGGTTTTACTGTTCTTGAGAGTAAAGTGATACAATCTCATATTAAAACTGCTTTATTACATGCATAATGAAAAACTGGTACATCTTTTGTGATGGTTACCTTAACATCATGTTTATTAAGTTCACGCGGCTATTATTGCGTGGTACATCATGAGTGAACATTTATTACCAGAACTGTAGGTTGCAACTGTCATCAGAGGAGGAAGAGGGATCTACCTCTCTTCGCCTCTGTTCCCTTAACCTTTCATCGATTCTTGCCTCTACACAATCAGTATACATTTCAAGGATCCTGATCTCGCCTTGATCCCCATCTGGCCGTAAGACAATCTGGCTTCGTGCCCTACATAGGTCTACCACTATGATCCAGATTAAAATTGTTTGGAGCCTTTCAAAGAGGAGAATGACTTCATTTTTGAGGTCATTTAATTCCCTCCGTTTCCTGTTCACAGTTTCTGCAGTAGTGCATGCAGAAAATTGGTTCAGCTCTATATCATGGCTTTTATTATATATTATCAGTTAAAAGTTTCAAAATAAAGTCTTTTTTTAAAAAAAAAACCAAGACAAAGAGAACAAGAGATGAATTACCGTCAGATACAAAGCTATCAGTTATTGGTGGTGAGATTTGACTTCTATCTCCCAGAATGAGCTCCCGGAGTCTTCCTAACGTTGGGTTTTCATTATTCATCAGGTTCCAAATTGCACTTGGCACTAACACGATATTCAAGCGTCTAAATAATTTAGGAGCATCCTCCACTATTGTATCAATTCTGCTTTGGATGACTTTGACAATGAAGTCGTTTGAAGCCATTTCTGGAAAACAACACCACCTTTGAAATAAAGTTGGCGAAAGAAAAGAAAAAAAAAAAGGAGAAAAAAGGTTTGAACGATGAAGAAGAATGTGTTTGCTGAAATTCTGATTATGATAAGAGCAACCTTACGAGGGTACTTATAGGGGAAATGAGTTAAATTAAAGTTGACATGTCGCAACAACTCTCTGCCCTTCTATTTGAAAACTAGCTCGGGTCAGCCAATTTTGGCTCTATGTAAAATGTTTTAGAATCTTAGCTTAATTTTGTTTCATTGCCATTGTCAAGCTGTACTTATTTATACCAAACATATATAATAATAGCTTTGAATATGTCATATTATGTAATAAAATGGTGAACAATTGTAATTTAAAAATATTAGTTCAAATGGCTACGAACCAAATATATTTAAACCAGTTATATGACATCTAATATGAAATTCATCATTTCATTTCTTAAGATATATTCTGGGAAATTCAAATGTTAATGTTCCCAGTTCCTACTGCCATTACAGCAGTTCACGAATGCCTTACAATGCGTGATCTAAAATTACCAAAACGTTCTGCACTTCAGGTTATAGGTCATGTTTTACAGACTACGTAGAAACTACTTTTTTCACTTTTAACGCTGCCATGTTAGCTTTGGAACCCTTTCAATGTTCACTAGAATGAGCATCATTCGTCAGTTACAATAGTTCACTATAACACTCCTGCAATCTCTAGGCACACCATTGCTATACTTTGCTTTTTCTACAATTCATACTTGAATTTGTAGTCAACATACAATCCTTTAGTGGCAGGCATTCATGAACAGTAACCTTCACCTAATCACATGAGCACCCACTAATTTTTGCCTCATCTTCCTCTTTTGTATATATATATGTTAAAATGCATTGCCATTACAATCTCAATATAAACTTCCTCCTAAACTTTAAAATAAAATTGTACCATTGCTTTTGAAGAACAATGGCACCTGCATATTCAAAGGTATTTTAATTACAAAATTTTGAGGATGTTTTTTATGTTTAATTAGTATATAGATATTGTTGGTTTTGGTTTCTCAGCTTTACGTGTTACCGTGACACTATTTCCAGAGTATAGATTCGTTAATTTTGCGTTTGTTATATTACCATGCAAATGTTTTGAGAATTCTGTTTACTGTTGTATTATAGATTTGTTGTGTTGCTGTTGTTTTTAGTTACACATGCAGCTGTTTTCTTCATCAAAGTTAATTATTTATGCTTAACAAAACTGAAATTGCATTTGTTTCAATGTTAAGGAAGCCTGATTGTTGACATCCTAGATCTGTGATTTGCATGCAGATTAATATATGTTATTTTCAAATACTTTTAGCTATGCTTTTGGTATTTTAGTACTATCTTGTTTTCACATGCAAGAGCATTCTTACATTACATAATATCAGCTTTGTCTAAACATATTTATATTACCTTTTTGCAAATTATTCGGTTGAAAATATAGTCCTTTTTATTCCCTGGACAGAATTTTTGTTCAGGCTATGTCTTTAGGCACCCTTATGTCAGAGCAGGTTATTCTAAAATACTCGGAGGTTCTGTTGTGCAGTTGAATGTAGGCGATTCTAGAGCTACAGATGTTAAGGATAACTTTGGACAGACTAATCAGCTAACCCAGATAATTGTTCCTTTCCAGTCTCTGCTGTTACAGATAACAAAACATCTACATTTTCCCGACCCAAAATATAAATTGCTCGATGTTCAAACAAACAGCACAATGGTGTTCGTTTATACGGACAGTGGACCGGAGGCGTATACCTATAAGAGTGGTCCATGTCTTAATATTCCTAAGTCTTGTGAGAAGGCTGCACAAGTAGCTGTTTCTGATCTAATGGACAGGTTTAATGTGTGGGTTGAGGATATTTCTATCAGTAAGCGACGAGAATTTGAACGCTGTGGTGATCTTTATAAGTTAAAAAGGAAGGAATTAACTAATATCCAAAAAGGTGTTGTCGGAGCCCCGTTGATTGAAAAACTTAATAGGGGTGCGCCGCTTGGGAGTGAGCCAGTTTTCTTGGATTTACCTGCTGTATTGCGTAGGATCCTCCGCACCTGCAATATCTGTAATTCTGGCATAGAATCTATTGCACATGGCCACTCTAGGTACACTGCTTGGATTACCATATCCACGCCCAAGAGGAACTTTGGAAGGCGAACGTTTTTCAGCATTCGCTGCAATGATCTTCACTTTGCAAAGAATAACTTGGCTAAACAAGTCATAGACTTTCTTATACCTATCTACAACCTTGAAATTATTGATGCAAACTATAATCCAAGACTAACTGCATATGCAGCTATCTTATGCGCCCTTGAAATGGAGAGCTACTTAGCTTTGAAAGAACGCTTTTTAGCAATGGAAATCATGACACCAATGCCAGGTTTACTACCTCTAAAGAAATGCTCCACACAAAAAGAAGATGCGGCCAAAATTCCTTCTATGATTTCCGTTCCTGTTCCGCCAAAAAAAAATTCGTCCAAGGATTTGTCAATGGAGATATCTGTTAAGCGGAAAATGAAAAATGGAAAACGAAAACATTTCAAGATTCCACAAGAACTTGCCACTGTATTCAAGCGAGTCAAATATAACAACAATCCTTAAAAGTGTACCTATATCTTAAGTAGTGAAGCATTTTGTTAGGGTATATGACCCAGCTACAAGTTGCTACCTAAGGATATTGTATTTACACCTTCTCAGTTTCGAAAAATCTAGCTGTAGCTACTGTAAACTTCTATGTTTTTTCCCTATTTTCCTCTTTCAATAGCTAAGGTTTATTTTAGCTTTGCTGTATGTTGCTTCTACGCCGAGTTGTTTCGACATAACTCATTGTAAAACTCTTTTGTCAAACTTAATGTAATTCCTAAGAAAATTTATTTACTAAAGGTTTAGTGTACATGTGTGTTGTCTCCTTCCTTTCTTTGTTCAAATATGCCAGATATTTACATGGTCTTCTGTTGGTCATAACTATCCTTATCATACTCTCGGAAATTTTCAGTGTCCAACTTTAAATATGATTACTAGCAAAAGTATATTTTCCCGCCTTTTTTTTTCACTATGTACTTATCCCACCGTTTAATTATTTTTCAGGGTTTCGTTTCTATTTAAACAATACAAGCATTCAGAGACCTTACTTATATCTAACAACACAAACAGACTACGCTACCAGAATTCCAGGAGAACGCAGTTTAATGGGTATGTTTTTTTTAAAAAAAAAACGGTTCCCATTACCCTCACGTTATATTAACATTACAGCTTATCAGCCTGTTGGTAGCTTTATAAAGTTAAAAACAACAGATATTCAAAAAATTTACAGAGTGTTGGTGAATCCACCTGCAGATACCTTTCCTTATTATTCAGACGCGGTTGTCAGGGGCAGGCCAAAACGACTGCGACAAGTCCCTCCACAATCGACTGCTTCATCGTCTATGTGAGTTTACCTGTAATATAGTATCTAATATCGTCTACTTTGTCTTTAGCAAGCGTTTTTATGTTTGGTTACATCTTTCTGTAAAGTGGAACGGATGATGCTGTTATTAGACCAACAAAAACTCGGCGAACAAAGTATTCTGCTGTCCAAACTAGCAGTAAGATTTTTCTTGCCTCCTAATGTAACATTAGATGTTTTTATTTCTGTAATTTCTGGCCAATTTTTATTTCCATTTTTCCTTAAGTGTTTTCCCCCTTTTTACAGGAATTCCTGCTGCTGTAATAGGACAATCTTTACCTCGTGCGCCTCTCCAGTTACCTGTACCTCAATCCTGCCAAAAGTGTTTTGCAGTGAAGATTGGTTTTGAAACAAAGAATTTCTGCTGTGGAGATGGCTCAATTGAACTACCCACTTCTCGCTACCCTCCAGCCTTAGCTAGGCTCTACACTTCTAATGAAGAAGATGCAGTGCATTTCCGAACATATGCAAGAATTTATAACAACCTATTTGCTTTCAGTTCAATTGGCGGGGATTTCGACGCTCAAACCATAAATGGAATCTATGTTTTCAAATTGCATGGGCAAATCTATCATCACGTACCAAATTTAGTTCCAACTAATGGAAAACCAAGGTACCTGCAACTTTATTTCTACGATGGACAACATGAAGCTCAAAATCGGGCCAATTGCTTTTCGGATTTACGGGAAGATGTCATTGCGATTCTTATGCGGGTAACTGAACTGAATCCTTATGCACGCTTCTTTCGGACACTCAAAGATATAACTGTTGATGAAGACACACAAATAGTACTTAATAAAAACCCACGTGGAAATGAAAATGTATACAACCCACCTACATCTGATGAAGTTGCTGTTATCTGGTCTGAGAATTCTTCATCAAGTCTATCTGATGGTCCACATATAACTGTGACTGCAAGGGAACATGGCACTCATAGAATTATGCATTATTATGGATGCTATGATCCATTGCAATATCCACTATTGTTTCCCTCAGGCGAGAGTGGATGGCGTCAGGGATTAAAAAAGAAGAGGAAAAATAGTCACATTCAAACAACCAATGCTTCTCAGAGACAACTTTCAAGCTCAGTTGATAGTGTAGAAGCTATATTAGAAGCCGAGGAGAACCGTAAGTTGTTACATTTTAAAAATTACTTTTATTACAATTCTTTTCTTTAGCTTCTCTCCCTCACCCTACTCAACATTTTGTGCCTCGGTGCCTACTTGCAATTAGAACCTAAATCAGATGTTCATTATATCTACAATTCAACATCTTGACTCTTAAAATTACACAGCTTAAATATGTATAGCAGTTTGATTATTAAAGTAATTTACATGTGCAGATTGACAAAACGACAAAAAACGTAAAAAAGGAGATGAGTCTAAATTCTATGTTCTCAATCACTGTGTTATGTAAACATAATTTTATGCATGTCAAGTTCCAATCTATACCTCATATTATTAACCATAGTTCACTAATGTGAAAAAAAAGAAGTTTAAATTTCTTCCAATTAGCCCATATTATATGCATCCAAATTGAGCGCTGCCCACGCTACCATTCATATTATGATAGACAAAGACCGTGTGCAATTTGCGTTCGATGATAGTTAACAATTTGTGCTATTTTAAACGCAAACAGCAAAGACTGACATATCTACATAACTCCATGAATTATTCATGTATTATATGTTCACCTCAGTTTTGCCTACTTATTTTGTATTTTCCCGTCTGTTATACTTTTCTTATCACTGTTCCTGTTTTCAGCGCCTGAACAACTACAAAATGATGACAGCAAACAAATATCTTGCCGTGAATATTATTGCTACAAATTGCAAATTAGACCGGGGAATATGCTGCTAAAGGCAGGCCGCTGTTTGCAACAGTATGCTGTAGATATGTATGTCAAGATAGAAAACACAAGGCTGGATTTCTTCAGGAATAATCAACAGACTATTCGGGCTGAGCTATATCAAGGAATTTTGGATACTGTGGACGCCGGCGAGACTTCTGCTGCAAACATTGGTCACCGAATAATTTTGCCTCCAACGTACATAGGTGGCCCTCGCGATCTGAAGAAAAGGTACCTTAATGCAATGGTTCTTGTACAAGAGTTTGGCAAGCCAGACCTTTTCATAACAATGACGTGCAATACCAACTGGTCTGAAATTAAACAGAAACTGGGGCCTGGCGAAGAAGCACAAAATCGTCCTGATATAGTTGTAAGGGTATTTCATGCTAAATTGTTGGCCCTCAAAAAACAAATAATGGAAAGACAAGTGTTCGGAGAAGTTGCTGCTCTTATTTATGTGGTTGAATTTCAGAAGAGAGGTCTCCCTCACGCACACATGTTGATTATTCTGAAGCCATCTTACAAGCTCAACGACCCTAACGACTATGACAAATTTGTATCTGCTGAAATACCACCGCCAACAAATCCAAATCTTCGTTCATTAGTCCTGAAGCACATGATGCACGGACCATGTGGTGACATAAATCCAGAATATCAATGCATGAAGAAAAAAAGCAGCATGGGCCAGTGTAAATATAATTACCCAAAGAGCTTTGCACCTGAAACAACAACAAATTCAGATGGGTATCCAGTGTATAAAAGGCGAAATAATGGTGAGACTGGTGTTGTTCGAAAGCACGCATTAGACAACAGATGGGTTGTACCATATAACCCGTATTTGTTGTCTCTTTTCGACTGCCATTTAAATGTCGAGGTCTGTTCCACTGTTCAGGCAGTTAAATATTTATATAAGTACGTCTACAAAGGACATGATAAGATATCTTTCAACGTTCGGAGCGCAAGGGAACCACGAGTTGTCGATGAAATAGAACAATTCCAATCCGGCAGATGGGTATCACCATGTGAGGCAATGTGGCGCATTTATGGCTTCGATTTGTTTGAAACCTATCCTCCTGTAATGGTTTTACCAGTCCATTTAGAAAACATGCAGTCAGTTCAGCTGCACCCAGGAGAAAATTTACAAGCTGTTCTCGCCAACGATAAAAGAGCAAGAACACCACTAACTGAATTTTTCAAGGCAAATTCAAAGCAAGGTGCTGAGCAACTATTGTATCGTGAGTTCACAAAGAAATATAGATGGGATAAAGGAGAAAAAACATGGTTCAAAAGGAGAACTAAGCTTTCTGTCATCGGACGTCTTGTTTTCGTTGCACCTTCAGAAGGAGAACGGTATTTTCTTCGCTTATTACTTCTCCATGTCAAGGGGCCTAAATCTTTTAAAGATTTATATACTGTTAACGGTTTTACATGCGAGACATTCCAACAAGCTGCCCTTCGTCGCGGTTTGATTGAACAGGATAATACAGTTGATTTATGCTTAAGTGAAGCGTGCACAGTTCAAATGCCTTCAGCTTTAAGACATCTGTTTGCAATGCTACTTATTTTTTGCCAACCAAGTAATCCAGAAGCGTTGTGGACAAAATATTATTCACACTTGTCCGAAGATTTTAAACATAAGTTTCCTAATACACCGCAAAAAGTCTGCCACCTTACAATTTCTTCAGTCGAAAGCTCTTTAGAGGCAATGGGCAAGTCTCTCAAACTTTTCAATCTTGAGCACTTACTAGAATCTCAAGATGAAGAGATACGCAGAACAAAGGATATTACTGACGCACTTGAAGATCCTATTCCACAAGAATGTATTGACTGTCGTGGGATGCTTAATGCTGAACAAAAGGAAGCATTTGATGCTATTATTACACATATAAAAGAAGAGAAACCTGGAGCCTTTTTTATCGATGGCCCTGGAGGTACAGGTAAGACTTTCCTCTATAATGCATTATATGCCGAGGTGCGACTCATGGGTAAAATTGTATTACCTACCGCTACTTCTGGCATTGCTGCTGCTAATTTACCTTCAGGAAGAACAACTCATTCAAGGTTCAAGCTGCCTCTAGATACAAATTTAACTTTAACGTGTGATGTACCTAAACAAGGAAGTTTAGCTGCATTAATAAAAGCTACCACCTTAATTATTTGGGATGAGGCATCCATGGCGAAAAAGGGGAATGTTGATGCACTTGATCTTCTACTCCGAGATTTATGCAACCCAGACATCATCTTTGGAGGTAAAATAATTGTTTTTGGTGGAGACTTTCGCCAAGTACTCCCAGTTATTCCTCATAAATCACAAAGAGAGGCAGTGGAAGCTAGCTTAGTCAACTCTCAATTTTGGCATGCGTTTATTAAATTCCGTCTTACCCAAAATATGAGAGCAAGAGAAGATCCTGTGTATTCTGATTTCCTATTGTCTCTGGGAAATGGGGAATTACAAACTTCAGAGAATGAGCTTGTACAACTTCCACCAGACATTGTTCGGCATCCTACTCATGATGGCCCAAATCCTATAACTGACATAACGTCCGTTGCATTTCCAGAACTTGATCTCTCTGAATTTAGTGCCGACATTTTCACAACTCGCGCTATTCTTACACCAGTGAATGACGATGTCGATGCTATCAACTCCACACTGATTGACAAGTTCCCAGGGGAACCTGTCATTTATAGAAGCTTTGACACAGTTCTTGATGACAAATGCAACATTTATCCTGCTGAGTTTGTTAACAAATTATGCCCAGGTGGTATGAGCCCACATGAGCTGATCCTTAAAGAAAACTGTCCGGTTATATTGCTGCGCAATATACTCCCTGCATTTGGCCTCTGTAATGGAACACGTCTGCTATGCAAAAAGTTTATGCCTAACTTGATCGAATGCGTAATAACAACAGGCCACCATAAAGGGGAACATGTTTTCATCCCGCGTGTTAAGATGCGGCCATCATCATCAGATAACTACCATTTCCAGTTTCAAAGAAATCAGTTTCCACTCAAGCTAAGCTTTGCAATGTCCATCAACAAATCACAAGGCCAGACTCTTAGCCAAGTAGCCGTGTACCTCCCTAGACCATGCTTCTCACATGGACAACTATATGTGGCCTTATCTAGAGCAAAGACTTCTAAGAAGGTTACAGTTGTGTCTACTACAAAACCGGGTTTTTTACCCCATAATTATGTGAAAAATGTTGTCTCCTATACCGTTCTTCGGCTAGCAAATATTATCATGTAGCTTTCAGTTTAGGTAAGAATCAAATCTACAACAATTTAAACCTTCAACCCCCACACCCATACCCTATATTATCTTACTAACATCACTGTCCTCTTTCAGCAGATTCTTCTATTTATCTAGCAGTGTAGAGTGACCTTCAACAAAAGAAGTCACCTTTTGCATCGAACCTGACTTCTTTCACTAGCAAAGAACTTTATGCTATATTGTAAGTCCTCTTTTGCTTTTTTGGTTTCTATTGCCATTGCCAGAATCCATACGTTCTTTTACCTTGTTCTTTTACCTATATATGCTTCACTAGCTCACTACTGTTACAGTTGCAGGCCCATCTACCAAGGGTGGTGGATCGTTTATTTCAATTGTGCGATTCTGAACCCCTTAAGTTACCTCTCGAAATGTGTGAAATAATCCCTTAAGCATTTAACATGGGCTTTTACTGAATGCGGATATGGTAACTCTCTTATAAATTTATCTTACTTATTCTCTTTCTATATTCTTCAGGTAAATGTAGTTAACCCATGTTCTCGTATCTGAGCCTTTCCTCTGACGGTATAGACAAGGCTTCTTGTTAGTTTCTGGAGGCAGACGAATATCATCAGGTATATCTCGTCATTACTATATATCCTTGCATTGTTTTGCCTGTTAGAAAATTTGGAAACTTCAACCACAGATTGCATAGCTCTAGAAACAATCACTTCCCAATAACTGTATGTGATCAATTTATATCTTAATAAAAGCCCCAA
The DNA here is from genome assembly GCA_036897335.1 of Silene vulgaris. Lineage (NCBI taxonomy): Eukaryota > Viridiplantae > Streptophyta > Magnoliopsida > Caryophyllales > Caryophyllaceae > Silene > Silene vulgaris. The sequence continues at coordinate 817 of JAYMSF010000106.1, read as the reverse complement.
AATGTAAACCTGTCTTATGAAAGCGCGCATTATTGTTACCAGTTGTCCCACTGTATACCTGTGTGCCATTCAGTTTCATTTCCACTGCCTTTTCCCCTTTTCTCATTTTTACTTCCATTGATTTATAGTACATACAAACTACACACGTTTGTTCACCTTATGCAGGTCTAGATCATCATTGAAGCTCAATGGCACACACACACACAAAAAAAATGAACCCTGCAGAATAGGTTTTGTAATCAGGATCAGACCGACGGGAGCTATAGCATTTTCTTATCAAATGTTAGAATTATTGTTATATCTATTTTGTCACCTACTGTGTACCAGTTAGAGTTTCGACTACCACTGTACTAGATCCCACTGTACTTTTAAATCTAATACATAGTCAGCTTCAAATGTGTCTGTCTTATAATCGTGAATTGGTCACTATTATGTTCTGTTTCCAAAATATACATTAATTACCAACCCAAGCTTCTGCAGATTTCAATTATACTCCAGTTAACTAAATACACGACTGTATTACATTTTCCCGATTACATCTTCAACATTCTTTTAGAATTAAAAATGCACACATCCAGTATCTATATTTCAAAGCTTCATTAGTCTAAGCATATTCCACTATAGTTATCGACCAACAACAGTTCACGAATCGCTTTCACTGCTAAGGATTATAAATTTAAGAAGCTAATTAGCTGCATTCTTATTTGTCCACCTACAAAAGGGGAAAAACAAAGGACAAACAAAAAAAGAAAAAAAAAAAAAAAAAAAAAAAAAACCAAAGATTCCCATAAAAAAAACCCTAAAAAAAACCTCCTTT
>JAYMSF010000105.1:0-21577 GCA_036897335.1 Silene vulgaris | reverse complement strand
ATTAGAGATGGAAGTGGTCGTGTCGGGCCGTGCCGGCCCACTGTGACTGTAAGATAAAATGGCAAGGCCCTAACACGAGAATGTGGGTTTCGTGTCGTGTCGTACTGGTGAAATGAAAATGACGGTCCAAGCTTACCACGACCCATAACATGTCGTGCCGTGCCCAAACAAGTTCCCTTACTTAGCCTTATTTATATGTATTTTAGGTGTTCTCAAGTCTCAAGCATGACGAACATAGGTGGGTCGTGCCTGATTGCTTGAGCTAGGGGAAATCTTCTTTTTCAAATTTTGGCACAAACACGACTCATGGCCTGCCATGATTGTTATAAACATCGGCTTTTGATTGTTATGAACAGAGGTGGGTCGTGCCTGATTGTTATAAGCATCGGTTCTTGATAGTACTACGTACACAATTACAAAACATTATCTCAAATGATAATCAAATTACTTTATAAAATTCATTGTATCACTCCCTTACTCCCTACTCCCTAAATATGTCATTTTTTTCAACATACAATTTAAATCTAGCTTAGTGACCCGCATGACAAACCTAATCCTCATTAGCCATTAATAACAAAAGTTGACTAACACCCCCACCTTACTTATTATGATAATGACATTTGCAAATACATTACCAACTTTTACTCTCAGCACAAAACAATTTCCAACCATCCATAATCCATAAATTTACAAAATGACAAAAACACCGAAAATGCCGGGTAATTCACTAAAAAAACACCATAAAAATAAAAAATAAAAAGTAAATTTCCCACCAAATTTCGGATCACCTCCCCCATTTCCCCTTTTTTACTTGACAAATCACAATCAATCCCCACTTTTTTTACCCCCTCTATTTCCTTCCCATTTCCTTTGTTTTATCTTTTCATTTCCCCCCTCCATATTCACAAAAATTACCACCATACCCTCATAACTATTGCGCACACGTTTTGACCATTTCTTTAAGATTCCAACGACCACCATTCATAAAACACAGAATATATGCAAGTGTAATATAATGGTGGGGTATTATCGTCTACAAAGTAGTGGGCCATCATAAAAGTGTGGAGGGAGCTACTTTATAAATACAACCAATCATCGACATCAACATGCTCTTCTTCCTCTTCCTATAGAAGATATTTTGTGTTTTTGCATTTGCTACAAAAAAACTTATAATGGAGAGTTATTTGAATGAAAACTTTGATGTAAAACCAAAAGGATCTTCCGACGAAGTATTGGAAAAATGGCGCAAGCTTTGCGGCGTCGTCAAAAACCCGAAACGTCGGTTTCGGTTTACCGCCAATCTTTCCAAACGTTACGAGGCGGCTGCTATGCGCCGGACTAATCAGGTATTTCCGAGACGGAAAGAGTTCAATTAAATATGTTTACGTTATACTCCGTAATTCCGTATTAAATTGAGACAGGTTATGTTATGACTTACGTGGATCCACGGGTCAACGGACATTGATCCGTGTTGTGTTACTCTCATTTAACATTTTTACGATTTATTAATATTGTTGATTTAAACTTAGTTTTGATTTTTGTATGGTTGACTTACTTGACTAGTCTAATGTTGAATCTCAGTGGATCGTGACAGTAATTCGTAACTCGAGCTTTCAATTAGGAAAAATCGTTCACTCTAGTTGATAATATCATTATTACATTTTGGTGATTTGTCAATTAATCAAGCTGCAAATTAAGAAATACTACAATTGTTTTTTTAATTTTTAAATTTAATTTGAATGTTAGCTTATATTGTTGGATGAATTTGAAGAGAAGATAGATAGATTTGAGATTTGTATGGAAATGAATCTAATGATAGGGGGATCTTTCTATTTTTGGATAACATATTCTTCCTACGTTCGGTTTGATTGTATACGTTTTTCAAAATATGTGGGAAGGATTTGAGAAACGTATACAATTAAATGGAACGGAGGTAGTAATGTTTTACAATACGGAGTATATTTTTTCTGGGTTTTGATTGACCCTGATATCTGATCTATGGCTGTAAAAAGAGAATAATTGTGCAAAATAAATGTGGAAATTAAAAAAATTAAGGTCAACTTTTGTGAGAATTTGGTAAAAGTCAACTGATGGTTATCTTATTCATTATGTTTTGGATTGCAGGAGAAGTTGAGAATTGCTGTACTTGTGTCGAAAGCCGCATTTCAGTTTATCCAAGGTGAGTTTTTAGGGGCATTGATCGAGGGACGATTGTATTTCTTATTGTCGCTTTGTTGTGAGAAGCTCAAACAAACATTGGATTTGAGTTTTGACCTTAAACTCGGCTTATAATGGAGGAGTAAATTGGTGTCATTGTTGTGTAGGTTTTACGTCAAGTGAGTACGTGGTACCCCCAGAAGTGAAAGCAGCAGGATATGATATATGTCCTGAAGAATTGAGTTCCATTGTTGAGGGTCATGATCTAAAGAAGGTAACTGCATATGGTGGAGCCAATGGTATTGCAAACAAGCTCTGCACGACAGCTGAAAATGGGCTTACAACTGAGCCAACTGTTCTTGCTCGAAGGCAAGAGATATTTGGCATTAACAAGTTTGCTGAGCCTGAACTTCGGAGTTTTTGGGTTTATGTTTGGGAAGCCCTTCAGGATATGACATTGATGATTCTGGGTGTTTGTGCGTTTGTGTCTCTTATTGTTGGCATAGCCACGGAAGGTTGGCCAAAGGGTGCCCATGATGGGCTAGGGATTGTAGCGTCTATCTTGCTTGTTGTGTTTGTTACTGCAACTAGTGATTACCGTCAGTCTTTACAGTTCAGGGATCTTGATAAAGAGAAAAAGAAGATTGCTATACAGGTTACTAGGAATGGTTTTAGGCAGAAAATGTCTATATATGAGCTGCTTCCTGGTGATATTGTTCATTTGTCTATCGGCGACCAAGTCCCAGCCGATGGACTTTTTATCTCGGGGTTCTCTGTCTTAATAGATGAATCGAGTTTAACTGGTGAGAGTGAGCCTGTCATGGTTAGTGCTGAAAATCCCTTTCTTTTGTCTGGTACCAAGGTCCAAGATGGATCGTGCAAGATGTTAATCACCACTGTTGGAATGAGAACTCAATGGGGAAAGTTGATGGCAACGCTTAGTGAAGGTGGAGATGATGAGACTCCCTTACAGGTTAAGCTTAATGGAGTTGCCACCATTATTGGGAAAATCGGTCTTTTCTTTGCTGTGGTGACTTTTGCAGTACTTGTTAACGGGATGATAGCCCAAAAATGGAGAGAGGGTACTCACTTTCAGTGGGCTGGAAATGAGGCAGTGGCATTATTAGAGTATTTTGCTATTGCCGTGACAATTGTTGTTGTGGCTGTTCCCGAGGGGCTGCCATTGGCTGTGACACTAAGTCTTGCCTTTGCCATGAAGAAAATGATGAACGACAAAGCCCTGGTACGCAACTTGGCAGCTTGTGAGACCATGGGTTCCGCTACTACTATCTGCAGTGACAAAACTGGAACACTGACGACCAATCGCATGACTGTGGTGAAATCTTGTATATGCACTAAGGTAAAGGAAATTACTAGCGACACTACCTTGCGTTCTGAGTTACCCGAGCCTACTCTGAAGCTTTTGCTTCAATCCATATTCAATAACACGGGCGGTGAAGTAGTTGCCAATAAACAAGGGAAGCATGAAATCTTGGGAACTCCTACTGATGCTGCTCTATTGCAATTGGGTTTGTCACTTGGTGGTGATTTCCAGGCAGAAAGACAATCAGCTAAGCTTATCAAGTTGGAGCCATTCAACTCTACAAAGAAGAGGATGGGTGTAGTGTTAGAACTAGCTGATGGGCGCGTACTGGCCCACACTAAGGGGGCTTCTGAGATCGTTTTAGCTGCCTGTAGTAAGGTGATTAATGCAAATGGAGAGATTGTTCCTCTCAACGGGGAAGTCTTGGAGCATCTTAAGGTTACAATTGATCAGTTTGCTGGTGAAGCTCTTCGAACCTTGTGTCTTGCCTACATGGATTTAGATAGCAAATTTTCTCCAAATGACTCGATTCCCACTGAAGGCTTCACTTGCATAGGAATAGTAGGCATCAAAGATCCCGTTCGACCAGGTGTGAGAGAGTCAGTTGCTATCTGTCGTTCTGCAGGGATAACAGTTAGAATGGTTACTGGAGACAACATAAACACAGCCAAGGCAATTGCTAGAGAATGTGGTATTCTTACTGATGACGGTATAGCCATAGAAGGCCCAGAGTTTCGCGAAAAGAGCCAGGCGGAGTTGGATATACTCATACCAAAAATTCAGGTAGGCATCTTTCTTATCTTGTTTTTTTGCTTCTAACAAAAGTTCGTGCCTTTGGATACAATAGCAAATCATTGCTTTATCAGTAGTGATCCTAATATGTATTGGCCTACTTAGTTTATATTCATTTTAGTTCAAAACTTACGACCTTGGCCTCCTTGGCTTATTGGTTGAGCAGTGAATTCTGAAAGCTTAAGCCTGGTGTTCAAACTACCTTGCTCCCTGTTCTTTTGGCCCCATGATTCACCATTGTTTGGATAGTATTAATAAAGTAAACTTATTCCAGGTTATGGCAAGGTCTTCTCCTCTTGACAAACATATGCTTGTGAAGCAATTGCGAACAACATTTAATGAAGTTGTAGCAGTCACAGGAGATGGAACGAATGATGCACCCGCCCTTCATGAAGCTGATATTGGACTTGCAATGGGGATTGCTGGTACTGAGGTATGTCTATATGCAGTTCAGCTGTACATTAACCTTGATCTACATCACATATTTTACTTGCTCTAAAGTTAAATCTTTACCTGAATTTTTCAGGTGGCGAAAGAGAGTGCTGATGTTATCATTCTAGATGACAATTTCTCCACCATTGTTACCGTTGCTAAATGGGGGCGTTCAGTTTACATAAACATTCAAAAGTTCGTGCAGTTTCAGTTGACTGTCAATGTCGTTGCCCTACTTGTCAACTTCTTTTCAGCCTGCTGGACAGGTAAGCTGGAAGTACACATTTGACAAATCCATTAGGGAACTGTAATTGGTACCTAACAAGTATTGATAAACATTCAAACTTTTGAACTCTTATTTTATTACTACTCCATTTGTTGAAGTGAATTCACTACATTATTCACACAATATCTATCCCATTTTGTGAGAAGTCTAGTGAAATAGGACCAAAGATAGCGAGTAAAAAATTATATGCGAGTATGGTTGCAGAATCACCAGGTGGGTTATGGGTACATACTCATTTCTGTAGGGGGCACATAAGAAATTTGTACGGTGATGGATTTCAAATTCAGGTCATATCACTGCTGAAATGGCTAAGCTAGCTGTCTAATTGTTGGTACCAAGCAAGTTTACGAATTCTTGTATGCTTCAACTCATATATTTCCTTTATCTAGGGAGTGCTCCACTCACTGCTGTTCAACTGTTGTGGGTCAACATGATCATGGATACCCTTGGAGCTCTTGCATTGGCTACTGAGCCGCCAAATAATGAGTTAATGAAGCGGAAACCAGTCGGGAGGTCAGGAAATTTCATTAGCAATGTCATGTGGAGGAACATATTAGGCCAGTCTTTCTATCAGTTTATGGTGATCTGGTTCCTCCAAGCAAAAGGGAAGGCAATCTTCGGTCTTGAAGGCTCTCATGGTGATCTGCAGTTGAATACACTTATCTTTAACGCATTCGTCTTCTGTCAGGTATTCTTTCCTTTCTCTTCTCAGGAGATTTTCTGTCAGTTAAGTTACCATTCTGTACAGTACAGTGAGTACACTATTTGACTACAAGTCTGTGTTTCCTACGCTCCTCTATCTTTTAAGAAGAAACAAAATAATCTCAAATTGGTCCTCTATTAAGCAGAATGCTCTAGGACAATCAGTAGTTCATGTCAAACCATATGGGGTATAATATGCACTTCAGGTCGGGTCTAATTCTATCGAGCTGGTCATCCTCGGGACAATAGCTATAGATCGTCAACCGGCTCATCTTGGGTCATGTTTATTTACGCTTTTGGTTATTCATCTGTGGGTTATTTCAAGGGCAATATCAAATTTGTCATTGTGAGTCATGTCAGATTAGGCCATTTTGGATCGGGTTAAGTGTTGACTCCAACAGAGTTTTTGGATGGATACGGGGCGTTGAATGGTGTCAATTTGTGTTTTGAGTCATGTTTGGATTGTTTTGTCTGAAACTATTTCGGATCTTGGATTGAGTTTTTCAGTTAGGATTATTTGCCATGTCTAGTGCTGACAAATTCGACATTATTTTTGCTTGCAGATATTCAACGAAGTAAGCTCCCGGAACATGGAGGAGATAGATGTTTTTAAGGGCATTCTGGACAACTATGTTTTTGTTACAGTCATTAGTGCCACCCTCTTCTCCCAGATCATAATTGTGGAATTCCTGGGTACATTTGCCAACACAACTCCTCTCAGTCTTCTACAGTGGGGCCTCAGTATCTTCATTGGATTTATAGGCATGCCAGTTGCAGCCGCCTTGAAGATGATTCCCGTGTAACAATCTCGTGCAGTTGAACATGTTCTTGTTTACGGAATGCTAACTTCATTAACAGCCAAAGCAACTATTGAATGGAAGAATTTTGAGGTTCAAGGTTTTATTATCAAGAAACTTGGGCAGTTTTTTTATATTCATGATTTTTTTCCTAATTTCAGATGTATTTGACACGGTGGCGCACTTTTGCATAGAGTATGTTATTGAATTGGCTGCTTGTAGTTTTGTCAGCCATAGAGATGTTATTCTAGTTTCCATGTAGGTAAAAAACCTGGATCTTAGACCCTTTTGATTTGCTGTAACCAGTGTCCTGACTTTGGTTCTGTTGACCTGTAAAAGTTCAGCATCAATGGGAATTACCAGATTGTTTTTCTTCAATGTTGTCGTCTTTCAGATTCTCAAATTGTTATTAGCATTGGAATGCAGTTTGGATTGACAGGTTTGAGTCAATTTGAGTGAGCTATTAGCTTTTATCAGTCCCGCTTAGGTTGTCGTTTTTGAATTACTGATTACAGTTTTACGGATTAAGTCAATTATGTAAGCCGAAAGGTTTTTGTCTGAAATCGGTCATCTCAGGTCAAGTCGAGTCCTGTCATTTCAGGTTTGGTTGATTAATCTGGGTCAGGGAAGTTCTGCTAGTTTTAATCAAGGGAAGAATAAAGAACATGCTCTGTAGAACTCAGTGGACAGATGAGTAGTTAACAAGCATCCCCCTAACAGTAAAATCTACTGATAGCAATGAATACATCAGCATTTTCATTTACAAGAAACGATGTTCATCAGCGTCATCAATCTTACAGTACACACTTCAGTGTTCTAACCTACTGCAGACTTGCGAAGTACTTATCATTCAACGCCTCTGGTTTCACACAAATACAACCAGACAGGCTCTAGGAATGCTTTGATGCTAACAAGTTCTTCCAAGCCTTCACCGTTCTCTACTTCCTCAACTCGACTTTCAACTTGAGGGTACAACTCCTGTATAAACTCCATCATCATATTCAGCTTCTCTAACTGAGCGACATCTGGTCCCACCAATTTCGAAAACACAAAACGCACAAGTCCAAGAACTAGCCCAAATTCCCGTCTTTGCAACCCTGTCGCACAGCCAAGGAGAACGACTAGTCCAACCCCGTCTAATACCTCATAATTCCTTCGTAATAGTTGAACCATCATTCCTACTAACTTCTCAAATGCCTGGAATTTTCCCTCTTCCTCTTGTTCCTCATCTCCCTCTTGACCAGACTCAAGTCGTCTTATTTCATGAAGCTCGAGATTACCCAGGATTGTTAGCCATGGATGAAGGAGCATTTCACCATCACTAGATAGGTGAAAAGATATATTTTCTTCCAATGATTGGTTTAGAATGCACCTTGATCCTAACCCTAGAATTATGTCAGGCAGCCACTGCTTAGCTAAAGTGACTAAACGCGCTGCATAATTTGACCCACAATGTAATTCTACCGAAGCTATCAGATCAAGAAGATTGTTGGAAACTTCATAAATTTCCGGGGGAGCTGGCGAGTCTTCGCTGATACTTGACAGAAAGACATTGACCAACTTGACTGCGTAAGTGAAAGAACTCTTCAGGCAGACATGGATTTCTCGGAGTTGGGCGTCCTCAAACTTCAGTTCGTCTTTATAACATCTCTTGAACATGGAGATCATGTTCTGTATATATGCAGAGGTGAATTTCAAACACCTGTCTTGGTTGTCAGAAAGGAGATTCATTGTTGCAGCATCGACAATGAACTTTAGAATAGTGGTGCAAATCTTCACAAAATTTAACATCCTTCTTCGGTATGCAAATGGGATCCCTACAGAAAAACAAGCCCTTCTGAGATTATCGACTGATAGACAACTAGAAGAATGGAGACAAGTTTAATACACAGATACATGCTTGTGTCATATACTTGTAAATTTGTAAACCAATGAGTCATGTGAAACGATTGTACGCATACAACTAAACCATTAACACTACAACATTGAATGGCTTGAGTGTAATGCATACAACTGTCTCGCATAAGTTTTGTATACTTGAAAATAGAAAGTTAACAGGGGTTAGTGCAAAACTAAGTGTTTAAACAACAACAACAACAACATCAGAGCCTTAATCCCAAAACTAAGTGTTTAAACCCGAGTAATAAATGTAGGAAAGAGGCCACCTCAATCCACGACCTAATTATGTCAGTAAAATACTAAGCAAACAACCATCCTACATTTTTCTTACCGTCATCATCTGATCCCGAGCCATCTCCATTAGAGTCTGGTTGCTTTTGTCTTTGAATTTGGATAGCATTGTTGCTGCATAACTTACATTCTGATGACAGTGACCCAAATTTTGCCAGGCCTCCATCATTAAGTATTTTTTCCGTGCAGCTAAGCAGATGTCTTAATGTTCCGTCCACTTTTGTTCCCTGAAATAGATAACCTCAATGATATCAACTTCCAGCAGCAGTCATGCATGAGACTTGATGAAACACTAAATTACCCAAATAAAAACAAGAGTACAGAGAACTGAGTTTCTAGTACGACCTGAACCAACAATAACGTGACTATTTTCTTACTACTTTCCGTTTTTGTGGGGAAAACAAATATTAAGAACTCAGAGAATCAGATTTAGAAAGCATTGAGGAACATATTGACATCAAACACATGCAGGCGAACATAACTTAAGATTGCATATCATCAAAAACAGACGTAAAGATTATGGTAACTTGCCTTCACCGATAACCCAGGATTTGTGTCAGTATCATCATTGCAGTTGTCATCAACATCGTTGACATTGATATTTTGAAGGGTCATACACATAGAAAGAGCCATATATGAATCAATCAGGGATGCATCCATATAATCGCAACAAAAATTATGTGCGATGCTTGCTTCTGAAATGACTTTTAAGGCAAGAACAACAGCTTCTAAAGCCTTGGATTTGAACATAGCTTTTCTGCTGGTTTTAGACGCCAACAAATCTTTAACTTGCCATGCTAGTCCAACAGCAATTTGGTAACTATCTTTCCCATCAACAGGCTTAACTTTCCTTGACATTTTCGGCATCTTGCCTTTCTTCCGCTTAGAAGACAGAGCTATATCCCTAGGTATTTCAATCCCGAACAAATTGTTGCACTCAATGGCAGTATCTTGTAAAAGCCTCGATACAGCCTCAAACATACTGTCAAACCAGTTGCAAGTCAAAGCTAGTTTATGGGCGGAACGAACTTCAGCTTGCCTTTCACAATTCATAGACAAACCTTTACAATTTGTGACTACATCTATACATTCTTCAAGCAGCCCGCTTACACCAGTTGGAGAAACAAGAGAAACAATATCAAATAATCTCGATTGACAATCCCCAAGCAAGGCAGCTGACAAGAGACCTTTCAGTTTTTCACCTGAAAACATTTCTTTCAGAACTTCTCTAGTAGATGGCTCATTAACCAAGTTTCTACAAAGGTGGCCTAAAGCAACAAAGATTCCCTTGGTGTAGTTCACATCAAGTTCATTAGAGGACAGGATTACGTGAATAAGAACCTTGACAAGTTCCATGACAGACTTTGAAGATGCTCCTTCTGATGGAGCAAACTCACAGAACCTTGCACCGGCCATAGGAGACCTTTTTATTAATGTCAGAACGCGAGAGCATGCTTCTGAGACGTTGACTTTTGATGGGAAGTATGAAGGTATAAGTAGTTGTGTGATCTTTTGAGCAACAGCTGGTTGATCATCTGCAAGAGTACTCAAGAGGACGTCCAAATTGACCACCTATCAATAGAAACAGAACAGCATTAATCAACTAGAAACAAGAAGTAAAGGAGGCATAAACATCAAACCTCGCCATCTTACATTAAACCTCTCATTTGACATTACGCAGTGTACAAGACGTATAAATATAAATATATAATTTTAATTAGTTATAATTGTAATTTGTGAAAGCTTTTTTTGATAAAGGTAAACATTTTAGCATCATGTTATTAAATTTCATATTTTTATAATATTTACGAATAAAATTTCAAAGCTTTGACCACAAAAAGTAAAATGGAAAGTTTAATGCAAGGAAGAGGGAGTATTAATCTTGCATTTGAGTTGGCTCTTTGTACCTTAATAAATTGAAATCCGCGGATATCCATAACAAGCAGCAGAAGATCAGCAATTGCCATTCGAATAGGCAGAGAAGGATCCGATATCATTTTTCCCAACCTTGGCAGAAGAACTTTCAGGATTTCATGTGGTTGAGGATTGCCCATCAAATATATTACGCCATTCAAAGTCGAAAGTCTAACCTCATTGCTTATATCATGACCCATATCATCAAAAATGATGGTTAGTATTTTCGTAATTGTAGAAGATGGAATGATCTCCCAAAACAAACGAAGGATGCGACAACATCCTTCCACTGCCACTACCCTCACTTCAGGGCAATCATCTTTAAGAAGTTTCTCTAGCAAGAAGAATTCTTTGTCAAGTAATGTGTCCTTGGCCTCCTTCGAAGCATCAGGATCTTCAAGAGGAAACAAATCTAGAAGTAAGTGAAGTGCATTTTGACGAACATTTGAATTTGCAACCTGCATTTGTCAACAGGATTTCGAGTTATTGTCAAAACTTAACGCAAAATCAGATTCTTCATATGTTAACAAACAGTGCCTGTCCCTGATAAACTTTCCTGCAATTAAAGGCACTTTAAGCACAGTATCCCTTCTATTCCACATTTTCACTCAATGTACTCTCATATATGTTCGGAATGAGCAGTTACAGACAACCAAACCACTCAATTAAAGATAACATAATCGCCCTTATTAAGATATAAACTGCTAGGATAGCATTAAAATCCTTTTCAAACATGGCCCTGCACCCCTAAACAACCTATATAAGCTAAATCATCCACAAAATGGACCAATGTGATCAGCATTCTAGTCACACTCCCGCGTCAAGTTCAAAATTTGCTTTCGCACCTTGTATCAAGCATTATTGATCACATCCTGCGACTTTGTTCTTGATTAGACCAAGCAAACTAATCAACAGAACTAATAGTCTTCTATCTTTTTAAGCTGAAATGCTTTTAAATTTCAAAAAAACTGAGCAAAATCTGCTTACAACCTTGCACCAAATGCAAAAGTTCATTTCTTTGTTAATAATTCACGCGAAGCAGGCAAAAGACGGCAAAAATACACAGCTCTGAAGAAATATATCTAAATATACAGTCCATTATGTACAAGCTTATCATGAAGAGTCCAAATTGAGTACGGGGGATCAAATTGCCCATCAAAGGCATTCCTAAAACAAAAAGGTAAACAATTGATTGAAACACGTAAAATGAAATAGGTAAACAAATGACCGGGAAGGAGGGAGTAATCTAAATATACAGTCCCATTATGTACAAGCAAATTTAACCAAACTTATCAGAAGTGTCCAAATTACCTGCAAAGACCGAAAAATTAAAGGCTCAGCGAGGCGAAAAAGGAGCTTTTCAACACCATCAGTAGTCCTTTGATTGATAAACCCTCCTAAAACCCGGCGAATAGAAGCAGCAAAAGTAGCAGAAGAAGCCAATGTAGCACCCTCAATCAAACCCTGCAAGAACCCGTCTTCAATCTCCACCCGAAAATCAGCATTTACAGTCTTCCAACCTCGAAACAAAATGTCACCATAAGCCTCCAACATTGACTTCCTTCCAAAAGGGATTTGAGACTTGATCATTGCCAACACTTCCTTCAACAGCTGAGGGCTTAACCCGAACAAAAAGGCGATAAACCGCCTTCCATCCTCGGTATTCAAGTACAATGGAGTGATCACACATCTAATTAGTAAGAATTTCAAGTCCTCTATGCTTTCATCCTCGAAATCAAATAACACAAAAGCCTCTCTTAGCACACAAACCCTATGTATATCAACCTTTTTCGTCAATGTTAACGACCTCGAAACGAGAAACGGAAGGAATTGAGAGATTAATAATTCCCTCCCAACAAGCTCCTCCTTCCACCATTCTTCACACAAATTAGAGATCTCAGTTAATAAAGCGGTGTCCGACTCGAAAAGGATCAAATTATCATGTAATTCCCTCACAGCAGGGAACAAATCTTCGGGTAAAAACGCTTTCTTGGGGTGTTTAGCACAAATTAAGGCAATGTAGGCATAAATTTGAAGATTGTGAAGAAGGGTTTTTTGGTGTTCTTGTTGGGTTTTTTCAGCATCGTTGAAAGAAGGGTTTCGAGACGATTTACGGGGTTTTTTGGAAGGAGGAGAAGGTGGGGTTTTAGGGTTAGAAGGGGTTTTGAAGGAATTAATTGAGGAAGAAATGGAGGAATGAAGAGAAAGAGGAAGGGAAGTGGAAAGATCAGAGGAAGAAGAAGAGGAAATGGTGTGAATTAGGGTTTTTAAAGAAGGTTTAGCAGATTTAAGAGAGAGTTTAATGGCGGATGCAAGAAATGATTCTGCAGAATTTTGGAGAGATGAACGCAATCTTTTCTCCATTGTTGAAGAGATAGAGAGAGAGTAGAGAGGGAAAATGAGGAAATGGGGAAATTTGAATGAGATGCCAATGCCCGCTTGACAGGTGCTTTAAACCGAACACTTGACAGGTGCTTTAAATCGGTTCGGTTTAAGTTCGGGTTGACAGAGTTCGAGCAAAGCTTGTTCAAATGTGAGTCCCAAACTTAGCAAGACTTGTATCGAAAACTCGCTTGGATAATTCATTTTGTAATCTTCCTCCTTGACTTTTCACGATCTTCAAAACCATACTTCGACCACATTTCTAAGCACTTATATATTATTGTACTTTTTTTGGTTGTTGAAATTATAATATCTCAAAGATTGTCTAGTTATTTTTGTGTTTATGTAAATACACTCTAAGTACCGGTCATTTGTTGTCATTTTCCATATTGGAGTGTCTCAATCATTTGTTATCCTTTCTATTTTAAAAATGAACTTAATGAGCAATTTGATCATTCACACCCAATTTATTCCACTTGATCTTTGTGCCAAAATCAAAGGATAACAATTGACCAGAACGGAGGGAGTACATTAATATAATTATTTTTAAGATTTTGCTATATACTCCGTATTTAAAGTCAAAGTAAACTTTGACCTTAAAAAGTCAAATAGGAAGATCTTAATGAAATGGATGCATAACGAAAAGATGAGTTAGAAGTTCAATTTTTTCGACTTTGTGAGCTAAGAGTCTATCACCACTGCCGCCACAACTAACTAGTGGTACCTCCAATGCTACCCCTTCACCGGCTATCGCCTTCTCCTGCCCATCACTGCTTGTTACCTTTTTCCAGCATGTTGTCTGTCGTCACCCTCCTAGCCCACTACATGATCATCGAACCACACTCCTTTTCGAAACCTCAACATAGCCTTACTTAAATCACAACACTATCCTTCCAAGTTCTAAAACTTTCCCCTTACCACCACCAGCTTTGCCTCAAGTAGTCAAATACCAACCAAACTTCATCCTACTCGTCGGTTTCAATGATCATCTATAGCGCTTCAATTCTCTCCCTTTTAACAAACTTTTGCGAGCCATGACCCAAAAATCCAAAATCCCTCGAAACACACACAGCCTCCACCCCCACAAGTTCGCAACAGTCCTTGCACTACCAGCCCCTAGTCCAATCATCCTAGGAAGGCTTGGTGAATGGGCAAGTAGATAAAACTAGGCGATTATGGTGGCTTAGTTGGGGCTACCGTAAAACACTATTCCGACTACATGTCTTACATAGTTACATGCAAGTTGAATTGAAGTCAACAATAATATAAAAGCAGTAAGAGAAGGGTATCCCGTATCCCGTATCCCGTATCCCGATGTTATTCGATGTATCCGAGTTGAACCTCCTCATTATGTCATTATTCCAATTTCCAAGTGTCTTTGGAAATTAAGGCATGCTAAATAAAAAACAACTATTATTAGTTTACTACTACAAGTACATCATACAAGTAAGCATTATGTCGATTATTCCGGTCACCTACACAATTATCTCCGTTCAAGTAACAGAGACGTATAATCAAAGAATAATATTGGATGTGAAGCAAATGTTTCCATCCGAAGCTATATCTATATACAACGTGAGTTAGATCAACTATTTCCAAACGGCCACCAGCTCTTCTTGCGTTCTGTTTCACAGGGAGGCAAATCTGCATCTCAAAACCACGATCTGGTCATCACACATTTTATGTGAAGCAGCTCAACTTTCTACAGAAATGAGAAAATCATTAAATATAAGCATTTCAGTGGCCTTGTGAAAAATCTCGCCTTTTCTTCGTGCTAATAATGCAACATTTACTCATTGTTCACAAAATGCAGCGAAGTTCCTGAGCAATGCATTTTCATCAAAATGTGACCCCCTTTAGACACACAATAGTACACCCAAGTTTTTTTACATTTGGCGTTCAAATGTTTCAAATTTCATAGCAAATAGATCGTGTTATATCGTCAAAAGATTTGTAAAAAAATGGTTGCCTAATTGCACACAATGGCTACTCCTATTTGTTTTTTCATATAGCACACAGGCAGCAGTAGCAAGCCAGCAACCCGCTCAAAAAATAATATTGACAAATTGAACCATTAACGAGATGATATGAAAATTACCTCCTTGTGGATAGATCGAGTTGTAGTGCACTTCGGCCCAAAAGCTCAGTAAGATGACTGCATAAAAAAAAAGGCCGATAAACAAAAAATGAGGACTCTTCCTGTCCAGAAACTAATACTCAGTATCATCTAGGTATGCTCCCTTCTTTCCAAAATTACTAGGATTGCCACTTGTAGAGATTTACACCTTTCTTTTGCAGTAAAAAATAGATTTCCACTTAACCATACTAGTATAAGTTTCGTCAGACATGTAATTCTATGCAAGGTACTGTATTTAATTAACACATTTTCTCAAAGTAACTGATGAGTATCCACAGTGAAGAACCAGCACCACAAACAAATCAATAACAAACAACGCAGGAACTCACTTAAAGGAGATGAACAATAAGATGCCTAAGAAGGAACCCTAAGGAGAAAGTTGACAACCTTTCAAACGACTTGCAATAAATGTGCAAAATTTGCAAGCATCAATAAATAACAGTCAAAGGACAACGAACTCAATTAGTGTAATCTAACTTTCAATCTTTCATCCCTCGGCAGTAATAACAGTGTCTTTGTCAAAAATAATTTGGTGTCATCTGACATAATTTGAGGTCAGCACTATCAAAAAAGAAGGGAACGGCAAGCACAAGATCAATATTAAGATGAAGAAAAGATGTTTGGCCTCAAAATGAAGACCCAAAGGTTACATTACTCACTTCGTTTTGACATTTGAACCTTAGGAATTATCTCCATGTAGCAGGTCTCCTTGAATGAAGTCATCAGAAATATCTTCACACCATACTGCAGAAATGAGTATTGTATGTCAACAACAATATTACCGTGGTGCCTCAAAGGCTCCTGGCCTCCCACAACTGACAAGGTAAGGAAGGGTCAGATGTACGTAGCCCCTCTTATCCCGCCATTTGTAAGAGCATTGTATGTCACTCAAGTAAAATTTCAAAGGAGCAAGTAAATTTCAGAAAAAAAAGACGAAATCAGCAATCATTCGCCAAACAAATGCACCACAAGGGATAAATTATATCATACTTTTGAAAATGGGAACTTGTCTCCTTTATTACTAAATAATGTATTCCCAAAGCCGACTAGGTTAAGGAAAGCAAGTAAAGAGTTGGAAGATAGAGAGTGTCTCATAGAGTAGTACATATGAACTCTGCACCTAAAGGTGGCAGCATTAGAGATTAAGATAATCTACAGCACTCTATGTTCATGTCGATTCACGAGTGCAGATGGCAACAGCTAGATCATGCATAATTGTTGCGGCAATTGGTCTAACCCGTAGCCCCGCACCATTTGGCCCGAAACCCGACTCAAAAATACCCGAAATCTGGATTGACCCAATCCAACCCGTAGCTGACCTGAACTTTGCTTATAACTGATATTTCTTCTGATTCGAATTGATTTTGCTATGCTACCTGTGTGAGTGGCACTGTAGACACTAGACAGATGTTCCCACATTCAGCCAAGGAACTCTTGGAGCGCAAATTAGAAGAACTGGTCTATATTTTAGGTTTTGCTTTCTTTTAGCTTTATTTGTTATTTTATCCTTATTCAAGCCCTAGAACTAGTTAGACACTTAGACCTACCAATAAACTACCAAAAGTTTCAATATTCGACTGTACCAAGATCAGTTATAACTCTTATAAGCGCCAGAATTCAGCAGCTTTAACTCAAGAAGCCCAATTTTCGCGACAGCTGTCCCATATCTCAGACATAATCACCTTTTCTAGAATCATTATGAAAAATAACGCTTGATATTGAAATTAAATTTGCTCACCGAGTCAGCAGCAGCCTGCAATGTTACATGATCTCCCCATTCAGTGCTCCTGTTTCCGTTCACATAAAACGTAAGACAGACTTTTGACATAGACTATTCCATACATCCTAAATTCCTAATGCAAGTATTTAGAATTTCCACATAAAAATATGTGTGTATTTTTTAATTATATTTTTTGAAATAATGCTGAAATATAAAGATAAAAATGAGCAAAATGGTCGTTACAAAGTACTCAGTGAACTAGAGTCTATGTAGGATTGGATTTTCGGAAGCTAGCTAAGGGAAATAACCACCACTTCATATGGCGTCTTTAATTTAGAGTCACCACCCCAATATGCGTATTTTATGCTGAGTAGTCCAAATATATAGAATTAACGGGTATTGAACTCATGAGCTCACAGCAACTTCAGAAGTTCAAGCTACAGCCAACCTAAACACCATGTACCTTATGTGTTACTGCTCTTCTTTCAACATCAGTCTTACATATATCAGGTATTCAGGTGTGTTATCTTTTTTTAGCACAAAACTGTCACTTCAAGTAGCAGTTCTTCCCGTGTACAACAACTATACAACTTTGATTCTGCGTGGAACGAACTTATTTTGGTAAAAAATTGGAAACCAACAAATTTTACGAATTTTTATGTGACATTTATATAAAGAAAATTCTACTTTTTTAAGGATTCAACTAGATTTAACATGTGAGCAACTAGGGAGTTTGTAAAGAATATTAACCACACAATGGCGTAAGCATTTCCAATCACAATATAAATAGAACACAAAATTGAAGTAATACCTGGACATCTTCTTCAGATATTCACCATACTCCATGGGTACGTATCCCTCATAGAACTCTGGTTGGGCTTTAAGCTGATAGCAGAAACAGTAAATAAAACATATCAAAAGTAGCTCGCTTCAAATACTGTGTTAGGAAGACTCTGTGACTAATGATAAAATATATTTACTAATTTATCTCAGAAAACATACTATTGAGGAAATATATTTATTTAATTGTTGTCAGAAAACCAACCTGATTGACAACCTGTTGTCTCACAAACTTGTGGTGCTCCGGAGTACGATAGAATTGATCTGACAAAGCACGGAACTGAGGAAATACACTATGAGCAGAAAATAATGAGCAGTTGCACAACATTGATTTTTAATCAAATGACAATTTAATTGGAAGCTACGCATGGTAGACTGATGCCACATGCACACTGTAATAAAGCCACGTCTGGAAACAATAATGAGGAAAAGAGTTGAAAGCAACTACATTACCCTACTATGCCTAAAGGGTTTCCCGTAAATGGTAGAATAAGAGGAGGTTGGATGTACTGATATACATGACCTTACTCTTGTGTACAGAGAGGATGTTTAACAACGGCCCAAAATAAAAATTGCATTGATTTTATTGAATGACTGCTACTTCATAGTCAAAAGAAACACACCCGGTTTAGTTAATCAGTTTACTTTATTCAATCATAAAAAGAATGACGACTTTAACGAATAAACTATACAGAAGAGTAGGATATACCAGCACAATGAAACCATTAAATTCGACTAACAAAACACCTATTTAGGCAGGAAGCAACAAGAACAAGTCTCTGGAACTAACCTGGCAATTGCCATCTCCTTGAACCTTGAGTTCAATCAAGTCATACAACTGCAGTCTGATTTAAAATTGTCTAGATCAATATCATACCAGGCAACTAAAAGTAAATATTGACACACGTAAATTCTAAGCTAGCACACATGCCACAGCATTAATGCATTATATATCAGCATCCTGTTGCTAGAAGAAATGACACAGATATATATTCTCGACCAAAGAGGAATGCTCATATAAGTAGTGCAAATTTATTTACATATAAATACAAATGTCATCACATTGCACCCTTTATGAAATTGTTATAATCTAATAATAACTGATTGAGTGGGTTTTGTTAATAGTTTTGCGACTCAACCCTTTAAGATCAGATATGCTAGACTGGGTGTTCCATTGTCTGCCAGGCATGATTGCTTTTAATGTGTCCCTTTCCAACCGTGAGGTACCTTGAGATGTGCAGTATGATTCGTGAATGTTTTTTTTTTTTTTTGGTGTTTTTTGTTTAATAGATGTCTAATAAGTTGATAGGCTAAAGATCTTGAGGTATAAATAGGGGTAGAGGTATAAGTAAAGTGAGAGAAGAAGAGAGGGAAAGGGAATGGGAATGGATGAATATGTGAACGAAAGGCAGAGCGAGAAGCGAGAATAAAAGCGAAGGAGATCTTACCTAACCAATAAGCCTTTGGGTATTACCATTTAAGGTTATAGTAAAACTAATTTGAGCACATGTTTTCACATCTCATATCTCATTGATTTAGTCATTTTTTAGTTGATTGACCAAACTTTTAGCAGAAACTGAATTGTTTGGCGTGTATACGAAAAAGGCGCAGTTGATCCTGGGACGCCATTCTCAAATTAAAATCTGATGATTTCTATTTTTCAGTTTGGTCCGGTAGATGGGGTCGTCCCAAAACTTGTGTTTCATGGACTCCCTCCCTTATAATCCAACTGTCAATATTCGTCCTACGCATTCCACATTTCAATTCCTTTTTTTATTTATCAATCCCTCACTCTTTCTAATTTCATTAATTTATTTTTGATCTGAAATTGGCTTTTTGTTGAATAGCCTTCTCCATTTATTGATTATATCTGAGATTTTTCGTTGGTTGTAGTTGTTGCTGAGGATGGCGGAAGTTTCCCCAAAGTTCAGACTATAGATCGTAGCATTCCATTCCAGATGTTTTTCCAAGATTGAAGTTTGGTCTGCACTATCTCAGGTGAGTGAAGTTGGGATTTTGTTTAACAATTAAGGATTGTTGATAATTTCTGTTCCTGATCGTAGTATTTTAGACAATTATTGTTTCTGAAGACAAAGTACTCCATAATTTACACCGTGTATGTTTATCGTTTGATTTTGCTTCCTATGAGTGTGAGTGCTGCCCTGTTAGTTGTTAGTTATTATGCTGTGTTGTTCAAGTTATTTTGTTCAAACTTCAAAGTCCTCACAACTTTACCTATCAACTATTCAGAATTCTCAGGGATGTAATAAAGTTGTACTCTGAGGACCTCGCCTCTCCGTTGTTTGGTTTACTCTTTCATTGCTGGCGCTGTTTTTCAACATCCCTTATTATCCACCAGTATCTGATTCTCATTTTTTTCCCTTTTTCCTTTAATTGTTTGACCATTTCTTTGTTGTCCTTGATTTTTTGAATTTTAGATGTACCTGTTTAGTTTTAATTGAATTTACTACGCAAATATTTTTTGTGATAAAGCTGTTTTTTTTTCCCTGTTTAAAGAGTTTTGATGTGTACTTGAGTTCTCTATGGGATATTGCTTGCTTCAAATGTAGGCGCACTTATCTCGTACTTTCCAAGCAGATCCGTTTAACTCCATGAATACTCCAAAGACTGACTCTAGCTGGCAATAACTAATCATATGGTTCACATTATCCAGTTTTTTTTACATAAATGTTCACATTTATCGTCCTTACTTTGCTGCATTAGCTCCATTCTGCACCGTTATGTTTTCTCTATATTTGCTAAAAAAAAATTAAAAAGTCGCCTTGTTATATGCACTTAATCTGTTGATGAAATTGTTACCATGTAAAGGATAGATTGATGACGTGCGCATGTATGGTGCTTAGTCATAGTAGGATTTGGATGAATGGATGATTGCTGAATAAGCTTGCCAGTTTGCTAGTGTGGGGTTTGGTTTAGCTTATACCGTATTTTTAACCTGTTTTCATTGAGGTTCTGTTTCTGGTATTGCTTCCCTGGAATGTAGGTGCAATTATTTAGGAATTTTGGAGCAGGTTTATTAACTTTGTACCAACTCCAATAAAATGTGGGATATTTTATTCATATAATTCAGTCACAATATTAGACTAGAATATTAGGTTGATATCAAATACTGGTAATTGACTAGATCGACACTTTTATCGTTAAAAATATTTCGGAGGTTGATATTGAGCTGTAGTATCTGAGGTAGCTAAGTAGTTTCTCTTCCCTTTAACTATTCTATTTGTTCTCCTTGAGATTGGAAATATACTTCTCAGATGCGCAACTTTAATTTATTTCAAATTTATTGTAGTAATTCAGTAGTTTAATGCTCTGTCAATCTAGCCTGAGGATATTAGACTATAACTTACAATAAAAACTAATCACTAAGCTGTCTAACAGAAAGATTTTAAATATTAGACATAAGAAGATTGAATAAACCCCATAACTTGGTTATTGTAAGGCTGCGATCTGTAAAGATTATAACTTGAATATGGAAATAAACGTGAAAGCTTCACAAATCATGTGTTTGTTTTTAACCTATAAATGGGAAATAAAGTGAAGGAAAGGAGTTCTAAATCTACATAGAAATATGTTTGTTCGTCTTGTGTAATCATGTTTCTCGTCTTCTTTGTTATGGTCTATGGTGCAACAATTTTTCATGGCAATTAGCAGGAATTTCATCTCATTGCAGATTGGGGACTCTTGGTTTTGAGTGTCGTGAGCGAGTGCGTAAACTTGGGATCAACTACTTTAACTAGAGAAGTAATCCTTAATAATTATGTTAGATTCCAATCTATAATTCTACCTCAATTATAGAGGGCTGTTCAAATTGGCAAATTGGTTGTCGATCTGTATGTACCTGTGAAAATGTCCATTGCTTGTGGTTTTAGACTTCTACTAAAAT
>JAYMSF010000104.1:0-21605 GCA_036897335.1 Silene vulgaris | reverse complement strand
GAGGGGGTATATATACACATACAATGAGGGGTAGAGTTTCCATAATATAGTACACTCTAGAATATTCTAAGATACGGGCATCCATATAATATTATACCATAATATTTCATTACTACCATGATATATATTATTATTAGTCCAACCTAAATCATAAAATAAAAAATATTTTGGCACTCTTATTCAACAATTACTCTACATGAACTTGATCCAACACAAACCTATTATTAATCTTGTACAAACCAAATCCTAAATGAAGGGACCTTCTTTAACTTGGTTAAACTAGACGTGACAAACAAGTCAATGAGATTAGCGTCGACTTAGTTCGGTTCAGATTACGCCGGTGTATGATACATACAAGTAACTTTGGGTGGGGTCATTTCGGGTTTTAAGTCTGCTTCAGATATGTCGTTTCCAGTCATTTTAGGTTACTGATCAATTTCAGATAAGTGATTAAGAAAAAAATTACTTTATTAGTTAATTAGACAAAAATAAATGTGTTTGGAGAATTATTAATTTGTGATTTGCAAAATTGAGAATAGATATATTTTTTTTTTAAATATATAGTAAAAAGTGTGAATCATACTCCGTATTAGTCATTTTAGGTCAATTTGAGTTATTTTTGATCGAGTCAATTTTAATCGGATGGTTTGGGATTGAGTTAAATAGAGATCACCAAGCTCGAGTCAAATTTAGTTAGGGTCATATCAGTTTATGTTCCGAGTCTTATTTGAGTTCAATTATTGGATCCATTTCGAGTATCTATCGGCTTATTCAAAGTGGGTCAGATTGAATTGATTTTACCGGGTTTAGCGATAACCACCTAAAAAAAATCCGATTACCTCCTCTAAAAAAAAAAACCACTCAAACACCAACAAGCTAACAATCATGTCGACTTTTATGACCCGAACCAAAACCACCAGAACCGAAAATGACCTCTCATCGATTTTCAACCTTTTCCTCCAAACTTTCTACTTCTCCGTTGACTCCGTAGCTGTTTATGATTCTTGATAATACACATAAAAAATCGAAAACGAAAAACTCCCTCCTTTTGCTACCACGAGTCCCCTTCCCTTGACCATCTCAAATGAAATTTAGTCCATATTACAACAATCCAAGTGACGCAAACATCATCGGCTTCAACAAGCTGTTAACAATGAAAATCCCAATTGCTGCGGATAGGGTTTATCGTAGGACGATGATTACGGTGGGCGTAAGAAATGAGGGAATCGGGGTAGTCTTGTTGGAAGCGGGAGCGGCCGCATGAGTAAACGTGGCAAATTGGTTATTCGGGTTGAATCTTGATTGTATCAGTTCATGATGTTGTGTTTTGATTGTTTCAGGGCTCAGGTGTGTTATTATCGAGTTATTTTGGTGTGTGGCTGGCTCAATTATGGTCTCTGTTTGCCTGTGGCCATACACATACTGGGTCGCGTCAGTTTTGTCAGGTCTTATTGGTCATTTAAAACCTAATTTAGTTACTAAAACCAGTTTTTATGTGGTTATATGGACTTCCTTAATTAGCATGCCATTTTACGATAAAATGTTTGTAAAACCGCTGCCAACGACTAATTATTAACTGTTTATAATTTTATGCAGGGTACTTAATAGGAGCTGATGATGGAGGGGAATTTGAATTAAGTTCTTCCTCATTTCACAGGAATTTGATTCATGCTATTAGCCTGTGTTTCATCATCATTTTTTATCTCCTAGTTTTGCTCTCATTGTCTAGTAGAGGACGGAATCGTCCTTATTGCAGGAAAGACCGCATGAGTATTGCTGTGTCTGTCTGTAGCGCCCTTGTAAGTATCTCATATTTCATTGTCGGGTTGCTAGTCATTCTACCTTCTGAAGAATATCCAGCATTTGGTTGGCAATTGTATGTTTTTAGAGGGGTTGTTTGGTTATCTTTAGCCATTTCTCTAATCTCACAAAAGTCGAAATGGATGAAGCTTTTCACGTGTACTTGGTGGATGTCGGTCTTTGTACTGATCACAATTATGAACATTGAATTACTTGCTAAGCAAGAAGAAGTTGAAATCTTAGATTTTGTTAGATGGCCTGTAAGTGCCTTGCTCTTTATCTGTTCTATCAAACTCCTTTGCCAGAAGGAGCCCATTGATTTCACTGATTCCGATGATTTGTCAAAATCATTCTTACCTGAAAAAACCAAGACTGCGAAATGTGAGCAAGTGAAGCCAAGTTTGTTAAGCAGATTAACCTTTTCTTGGCTTAATCCATTGATTTCCTTAGGATACTCGAAACCCTTGTCTCTTAATGATATTCCGTGTCTCTTTTCTGAAGACGAAGCAAATTTGGCCTATACCAAGTTCAGTGAAACATGGGATGCCCTCAAAACTGAAGAAAGTTTTGTGAATGAACAAAACATGGTTATTAAGGTTTTGTTAAAAGATAACCGTAAGGACATCTTTTCAGTAGGGGTACTTGCATTTCTCAAAACGATCACTGTTGTAGCATCACCCTTACTACTGTATGCATTCGTCAATTACTCAAACGCTTCTGAGCAGAAACTATCCCAAGGTCTCACCCTATTAGGAATCCTGGTTATCGTTAAGGTGGCTGAGTCTTTGACTCAAAGGCAATGGACTTACTATGCAAAACGATCTGGTTTAAGAATACGGTCTGCTCTGATGGTTGCTGTGTACAATAAACTTCTGAAGCTTTCTAGTACTGCAAGAAAGATGCATTCCACTGGCGAGATAGTCAACTACATAATGGTTGATGCTTATCGTACGGGTGAGCTGGCGTGGTGGTTTCATTTGGCATGGAGTCTTCCGTTGCAGCTTCTTATAGCCATAGGTGTTCTAATTGGCGTGGTGGGTCTTGGCGCCGTACCTGCCTTGATACCACTCTTCATTTGTGGTCTTTTGAATACCCCGTTTGCCAAAAGGCTACAGGAATGCCGGGCTAAATCCATGGATGCCCAAGATAAGAGATTGAGATCAACCTCGGAAATCCTTAATAGTATGAAAATCATAAAGTTACAATCTTGGGAAGATCATTTTTTGGAGCTGATCTATTCTCTTAGGGATACCGAGTTTAAGTGGTTGACAGACACACAGCATAATATTGCCAATTGCACTGCTTTGTATTGGTTTTCCCCAATAGTAATCTCGACATTTGCTTTTTGGGGATGCACTTATCTAAGCAGTGTTCCATTGGATGCTGTGACTTTGTTCACTATTCTTGCGACATTGTCAGTTGTAGCGGAGCCAGTAGTTATGTTGCCTAATGTTTTCTCATACATGATCCAAGTGATGGTCTCATTTAACAGAATCAATAAGGTTTTGATTTCCGATGAGGTAAAAATTGATTTGATTGGGAGGACCGAACTAGTCAACAAAGAGAACAGTGTCGAGATTACTGCAAGTAATTTCAGTTGGGACTCAGAATCTGGTATTTTAACATTGAGCAACATTGATTTAGAGGTGAAGCAGAAGGACAAAGTTGCAGTTTGTGGCCCTGTTGGTTCGGGCAAATCCTCTCTTTTATATGCAATACTTGGTGAAATACCAAAAATTTCTGGCAATGTAAGTATCCTAATCTTCTTAAAGTATGAATTACTCTTATGAATTATGTTAGCTGATCCCATATCAATGTTGGGTGAGCCCCTATTGGTATTTCAGTACTTCTAAAACTGTGTAGTAACTACTCTTGAAATTACTTGAATTTAGGTCGGGGTTTTTGGATCCATAGCCTATGTTTCACAAAGTGCTTGGATACAGAGCGGGACAATTCTCGACAATATATGTTATGGAAAGCCCATGGACAAAGATCGATATGAGAACGCCATTAAAGCATGTGCACTGGATAAAGATATCAAAAATTTCAGCCATGGTGATCGTACAGAAATCGGTCAGAGAGGAATAAACTTGAGCGGAGGCCAGAAGCAGAGAATTCAGCTGGCGCGAGCTGTTTATAGTGATGCTGATATTTATCTACTTGACGATCCTTTCAGTGCAGTTGATGCTCATACTGCAGCAACTCTTTTTCATGTAAGCATCAGTTTCATATATTAAATGTAAAAAGATATGTCACTTTATTTGCTAACTTGGTTGCTTATTGCACTACAGGATTGTGTTTTGGGTGCTTTAGAGAACAAAACTGTTATCCTAGTCACGCATCAAGTAGAGTTTCTGCCACAAGTTGACAAAATTCTGGTAAAATTCTTTTATACAATCATCTTGCTATGTCGCATTTCTTTCCAAATGTGAATACTTAAACCTTAACAGCTAGTCCTGTTTGAGCCTCGTTTATCGTATGAGATTACGTGAAAGGTTTTATGTATGCTTGAAAAGTAGCTAGCCTAAACATCAGAAGGTATTTTTAAAAAAAACTCCTCATATGAGATGGCCTCATGACCTATATAAGAATTACAATGATGTAGGTATTCTCGATAATAATGGGTTGATGGGTATACGCCTATACGGGTCGGTACGGGTAGGATTGATGGTTAAATGGGGTTGTCTGACATCATATTTAACACGAGACCATCTTTCAAAAGAGAGTGAATTTTTAAATATTGAGTTATACCAAGTACAAGTACTTGCTGCGTGAAGCTCAAGGTCATTATTTTAGTCTCGCATAAGAATTTGGAAAACCCATCATAATTCACAATATCGGAACAATGTGTTGTATACATCTAGCTCAAGATTGCTACCTGTGGTCTTGAACTGTAAAATCAAATCATAAAATTGGAATAGTGTATCAGTGTATGTGATGTTTAACTATTTAAGATTATCTAGGTTATGAACAAAGGGCAAGTGACTCAGTCTGGAAGCTATGAGGATCTTCTAGAGGCAGGCAAGACATTTGAGCAGCTAGTGAATGCACATGCGAAAGCAGTAACCCAAATGGATACTTCAAGAGCTGAAGTTGAGGAAAGTGAAGGCCCAACATTGATTCAACAGATTGTGATTTCTGAGTCGTTTCATGGGAGTATGGAAAATTTAGAGAAAGACACGCCAATGCACCTAACACAGGACGAGGAAAAGGAAGTAGGAGATGTTGGAATCAAACCATACTTAGATTACCTCTCTGTCTCGAAGGGCACAGCTGTATTCAGTTGGAGCTTAATCTCACAATGTGCTTTTGTGGCTTTTCAAGCTCTTTCAAGATATTGGCTGGCCTTCGCCATTGGCATCCCTATGATAAGTAGTGGCACCCTAATAGGGGTTTACGCAGGGCTCTCCGTCCTTGGTTTGGTGGCTGTACACATTCGGGCATTATTAACAGTCAATCTAGGCCTGAAAGCCTCGAAAGCATTTTTTGAGGGTTTCATGAACTCAATATTCCGAGCTCCTATGCTCTTCTTTGATTCCACTCCAGTGGGGAGAATTCTGACTAGGGTAAGTTCTTTTGTCCTAATGTTCTACTCAATCTGTCTCACAGTAAGGTCGGGGACTCGGTCCCACCATTATGTGAGGGGAAATGGTGAGGCCTATTAACCTTGTGCTGAGATAGAGGGCATAATATTTAGGTTTAAGGTAGCTCACTTGGCAATGATCATTTAAGGGTTGTACTGTGACTAGGGTTCCGAACCCATCTAAAGAAACATCCCATGTGGCTTTCTGTGTACCAAAGAAAGTGTTCTGTAGTTAGAATACCTCTTTTTTTTTTTTTGCATGACGGTCTTACTAGCTGAAAGAGTCACTATCGACATTACAGTTACTAGAAGAGTATGAGCTCACCTTGATTTCTTAGTAAAGTTGTCTTACCATAAATCATTGCAAGAGTACTTCGTATAAGATTGTGTTTCTTAATCCTTTTTGCTGAACACTTCAGGCATCATCAGACTTGTACATATTGGATTTGGAAATTCCATATGCTCTTTCCCATTTTTTGGCTGGTGGCATTGAGCTAGTAGGAATTGTTGTCGTGATGGCTGTAGTAACCTGGCAGGTCCTCATTGTAGGAATTTTCAACTTTCTGATAGCTCATTACTTTCAGGTAGCTGTTTCAACTTATCACCTCAATTCTTTCTTGAAAGCAAAATCATATCTTAGACATTACCTCACGTATGCATTTTATAATACAGAAACGATATATAGCCTCTGCAAGGGAGATATTGCGTATAAATGGAACAACAAAAGGTCCAATTATGAATTATGCAGCAGAAACATCACAGGGAGTCATTACAATCAGGGCCTTTCGAAAGATGGACCAGTTCTTTTACAAATACTTGACTGTTGTTGACACTGATGCAAAGCTCTTCTTTTACTCAAATACAGCCATGGAATGGTTGTTGCTAAGAATTGAGGCACTTGAGAATATTACACTTTTTGCATTTGCTTTTCTACTGATTCTACTTCCGAATGGCTATGTTCCCCCAGGTAAAAATAAACTCCTCCTGTTTTTTGTCATTGACCCTTAGTATCTCTCAAAACAGATGAAAGACCGTCATTTAATCGAACTTATATGAGAGTATTTATCAGAACAAACAGAACAGTTCAATTTTTATAATTTTTTTGACCAAATATTTGTAATAGAATTGAAAGTCGAAAGCTTACCTCGATAGATGCTCAATATATTAAAACAGAGAGATTAGTTTCTACAGTTCCTTTCATATTGTATTTAGTAAATGCAAGAGTCATTAAACTGTGGTCTTTTTCGATATTTATTTGTTTCTACTGATGTTATGTAGGATACGTTGGTCTCTCGCTTTCTTATGCTCTGTCGTTGAAGGCTACTCATGTGTTCATGGTTCAATGGTACTGTAACATTATGAATTACATCATCTCGGTTGAACGGATTAAACAGTTTATGCACATCGAACCAGAGTGTCAAGCTACTTTTGACGGGACAACACCTCTTTCAAATTGGCCTTCAAGAGGCAAGATAGAATTACAAGATCTCATGGTACTACGACTATAAACTACCTAAACTTAATTAAGATTGTTGGTTAAAAGTGAAAACCAGGTCAAAGTTTTAGCCTGTCAGATTCTCTTCTGCAAATTTATTTTTTTACAATTATAGGTCAAGTACCAGCCTGGTGCACCTCTAGTTCTCAAAGGAATCACTTGCACTTTCAATGAGGGCACAAAAATTGGAGTAGTCGGCAGGACGGGAAGCGGGAAGACAACACTGATAAGTGCTTTGTTCCGGTTAGTAGAGCCATATAGTGGAACAATTTGCATTGATGACATTGATATCTGCTCCATTGGGCTCAAAGATTTACGGTCTAAGCTAAGCGTCATTCCCCAAGAGCCGACTCTTTTTCAAGGGACCATTAGATCCAACTTAGATCCTCTTGGTCTCTACTCAGATGCTGATATATGGGAGGTAACCGTAACAACTTTTTGTCATTGATAAAAATCTGTTAAGCTCATCAGAAACACTTATAATATGTTTTTATTTTATTTTTGCAACTACAATAATGCATGGTTTAACAATACATTAGTGTAAAACCACTTTACGAGAGATTTTATGTACACTCGTGGTTAAAGAAAGGATTATCTTAACAAATTTTTCTTTTTCTCTTGGCAGGCATTGGAGAAGTGTCAGCTTAAGCTCACAATTAGTAACCTACCACACCAGCTGGATTCGTCAGGTTAGTTGAAATGACTGCCATTTTATTTCATTACTTTCTGTTCTTATTAAAGTTCATTTTTTTTAACTCATATCTGAGCAGTTTCAACTTTCACATGATTCATGTTAGCGGACCCTTAATCATTTTTGGACTAAGGCTTTGTTGTTGTTGTTGTTGTTGATTATGATGCATTTACATACAGTTTCTTCTTTTAGACAAATGTGAACTTGGTACAAACTGAGTGTTTTGGCATCTTTGATAGTTGGCGATGAAGGTGCAAATTGGAGCATGGGGCAACGCCAGTTATTCTGTCTTGGAAGAGTCCTCTTGAAGAGAAACAAAATTCTGATCTTAGACGAAGCAACAGCTTCTATAGATTCTGCAACTGATGCAGTACTTCAGAAAATCATTAGAGTTGAATTTGCCGAATGCACAGTTATAACAGTTGCTCACAGGATTCCAACTGTTATCGATAGTGACATGGTTATGGTCCTTTCTTATGGTATGATTCACGTTTCTCTGTCTCTTTGTCCTCTTAATACTTGTTTGGATTGAGGTATAATTATTACGGCGTAGTGGAAGTAAATACAAAGGTAAGTAGGGTTTGGTGTAGTAGCGGTGGATGGAGGAAAGACATGATGACAAGGTAATAGTTACCTAGTTACCCAGATTCCTCAATGTTCTACAACCATATGACAGTATAACTCCCCCGACACCCTTTCATTCACTCTTCAACACCCTTTCGTCTTCCTTTGACCATTTCGGCCTACCTATCTTTTCTTCATCTTGACCTCCATTATCCTCTAATGATGACTCTTATCCAGGAGATCCCCTAATCAATTTAGTTTGGTAGAGTAAAGTTTCGCTTATAAGTTGGTTATATACTTATATGTCTAAATGGGATGAAATTTCATATTTATACCAACCCATTATAGAATTATTTTTTCATGAGCATCAAATAATTAAGTTCCTAGCTTTCATATGTTTGCTAAAGTGTCTATGCTTCTATATTGTGAAGTAGCAATCAGTCAATATAATTCCGGATGCACATTTTGTTATGAATCATTCGAAACCAATGTCAGTCTTTCAACACTAGCTAAGGCTGTGTCAATCCAAACCCCTCTTACTCTACCATACTCTCGAGAGTGGAGCCTTTAATGCGATTGGGTAAAGTCGTGGTTTTGTGCTATCATCTATGGTTGTTGCAGACAATGGCAGGCAATTAGTAATGAACCTACTTGTCTTCGCCGAAAAATTAGTTTAGCTAATGCTAAAGTATAGTGTTGGGATTAAGGCTTTGTTGTTGTTCTAAAGTATGGTGCATCCAAATTGTGCAGGTGAGCTTATTGAGTATGATGAACCCACCAAGTTGATGAACTGCAGCTCGTCATTTTCTAAGCTAGTTACTGAATATTGGTCCAGCTACAATGGAAGTGCTTCATCAATGAGACGCTAAGCGACATTTTAAGGACGAACAAGTCGTGTTTTACTGATTGATGGGATTGTATGCAAGTTAAAATGTGGTTACGGAACAACTAGTGCAGCCATCTGCACTGGAAGGGGAAGGCAAGGCTATAAGATAAGTTAGAACAAGGTTTGCTGTATCTAGATTTTTTTTGTTTTGTTTTTTTCGCAATGAATGTTCACTGTTAGTATTAAGTTCATGTTTGTGTATATTAGTGCAGTGAAGGAATAAAAACAGACGAGGGGTGTAAATTATATCTTTATGTACAAATTATTTTATTTCTGCTCTATTCAAGAATGTTGCGTTTTAATATGGGTTTGAATAAGCATTTTGAGCACTTGGAAGCAGCCACATCCAATCTCAGGCTCAGTGCTTGAACTGCTCACAGAGATAACAAATAATTCATCCCAAGTCTATCTTGATTCGATCGATAAACCCTTTATGACCAATGACCTGATATTAACAAATAATTTAGGGGGCTAGTTTGGGCGCTCGCCCCAGTTGACCAAGTAAAAACACGAAAATTTTATTTCAAATTTTCGTTGTCATTGCTTGTTCATCCACGCTGAAATTTTTCGGCCCCCCCAACTATAAATCCTAACGCCGCTATTGTTTATGACTCAAAGCTTAACTGGCAAAAGCCGAATGCGAGCTCCATTAACCAGCCAATTAGGGGTGAGGAAGACCGTATCGGTTTCCGAAGTCGTATTGGATATCCGGTTTTTTTTTAACCGATTCGTTTTTTTCGGATTTACGGAAATCGTATATACTGTATTCGATTTTCAATCCTACTTGTATAATTTAATATTTTCTTTTCTCTTTTCTGTGAGTGATTGTTTTTTTAGTGACTTGAAGTGTATTAAAAAAGTGTAAGGAGTAAATAACTTATACTCCGTATAATGTAATACAAATGAGGTTTAATCACCAACATATTTGATGTTTTGTAATTTATATATATATTTTTTAATAATTTATTCTAGAAAAAAGGAACTGTATCGGATACCGTATATCCGGTTTCAAATTTAGTCAAAATGTATCCGATACGGTTTATAAAATCGTATCGGATATACAGAAAAACGTATAATTTAAACTGTATATATATAACAACACAAAACCGAATCGTATATTTTTGGTGAGCCCTACCGCCAATGATTGGTCGAAGTGATCGAATTAGTGCCAATAATACTCTTAGCTCACTATATACGTCATTTCTTGAAGTCAAAATCTCACACACATGTAAAGTGCAGCTACCACCCAACTGATGAAGCAACAAGAGTACAACTTTCCACCTCCCTCTTCCCATTTTAAGGCAACTTCTAATTCCATCTCCTTTACCCCATTATCTATTCGCCCTCGCTGGGATAATTTCCTGGCTCCGCCACATGCCTAAAATTCCATCTCGTTTACATTTATATTCTAGTGAACTGAGAGGGAATAGCAGTGAACAACATAGCAAGAATGACAGATCCTAAAACACCTAAACATGTAGTATGCATCCCATACCCAGCACAAGGCCACATTACTCCAATGCTAGCATTAGCTAAACTCCTCCATTCTCACTTCCATTTCCACATAACATTCGTCAACACCCACCACAACCATCGTCGTCTTCTTCATTCCCGCGGTCCCAACGCTCTAGACGGTCTCCCTTCCTTCCAGTTTGCCTCCATCCCTGATGGTCTTCCCCCTTCTGACCCCAATAAGACACAAGGCATCCCTTCCCTTAGTGCCTCCACTAATAAGCATTGCTATAAACCCTTCAAGGAGCTTATTCAGAAGATCAATGCTGAGAGTTCTACCAGTGTCAGCTTCATACTGTCGGACTGCTCGATGAGCTTCACTTCACAAGTTTCTATTGATATGGGGATTCCTCTGCTGTTTTTTTGGACTGGAAGTGCTGCTTCTTTCTTGGGTTACGGTCATTATCGACGTTTGATTCATGATGGCCTTGTACCCCTTAAAGGTACGTTGTCTCTATTCGTGTTCTAAAGTTAACTGATAGCGCATAAATACAATTATTACCGAATTAATCAGGATATGTTTGTTATTTGAAGATGCTGGCGATCTAACAAATGGATACCTAGAACGAGTTATAGATGGGATACCAGCCATGGAAGGTATACGTTTAAAAGATCTACCAAGCTTTGTTAGGACAACAAACAAAGACGACACGCTGCTCAATATGTTAATGCACAGAGTCGACAAAGTTTGCAATTCAGGTGCCCCTATAATTTTCCACACATTTGATGCACTTGAGCACGACATTCTGCAGGCTATTTCAGAAATGGCTCACTCGACTGTCTGCTCAGTCGGTCCGCTCCAACTCCTAGTAGCTCATTTCGACCAAGCAGAGGCAAGTTCAATTGGGTCCAACTTATGGAAAGAAGATTCTGAGTGTCTGGAATGGCTGGATATGAAAGATCCCAAGTCGGTTCTGTACGTTAATTTTGGTAGCATTACTGTTATGGATCAGAAAAATATCGTCGAAATGGCTTGGGGACTAGCAAACAGTGGACAAAGCTTTGTTTGGATAATTAGACCTGATCTCTTCATTGGTGAAGATGCTATTTTGCCACAAGAATTTGTTAAAGTCATAGAACAAAGAGGATTTCTTGCTAGTTGGTGTGACCAGAAAGCCGTTCTGAGTCACCCATCTATAGGCGGGTTTCTGACACATTGTGGGTGGAACTCAGTACTTGATAGTGTAAGTAATGGAGTGCCAATGATTTGCTGGCCTTTCTTTGCAGATCAGCCGACCAATTGCTGGCTGTGTTGCAAAAAATGGGGCGTTGGAGTCGAGATTGATGCCGATGTTAAGAGGGATCAAGTGGCGGAATTGGTGAATGAAGTGATGATGGGAGGAGATAAGGGTAAAGGAATGAAGGAAAGGGCAACTCAGTTGAAAACAATGGCAACAGAAGCAACATCATACCCTTATGGACCGTCATTTATGAAGTTGGAACAAGTGGTAACACATGTTCTTAATTCAAAATCAACTTAATTAATTCTCGATTTCTTATTTAATTCTCGATTTATAGTCTATGAAGTGTAAGAAGTCTGACAATTTTATCTTATTTAATTCTCGATTTATAGTCTATGAATCGTGCAGACGTGCCTCAACTCGTTTCACAGTGAAACAAATATTTGACAAAAATTTAGGCCGACAAAATACAGAAAGCCAAGAGAAGACGTCAAATAGTGCTTAGCATATTTCCAACAGCAAGTCCGACTGGTACACACAATCCATTAACAAACATCAGAGCATCGGTACATATATGATGAGCTTGCCCGTAACATCACTAACTTACCAATTACCATCTACAAAGGGTGCTTCTCTACGAATGGTTCTAAACCGCTAACTTAGTTCAGAATCACTTTACCAGAAAAAAGAAGTATACACATTACAACATCAAACTTGTGTGTTTACTAAAGGCTTCCATTGGGGGTGGAGTATAAGGGCTCAATGTGGTTGAAAACACAAAAGTTGTCTTCTGATCTATGCCAGGATTATGGTCACACACGATAAACAAATTATCAACTTGTCATCCGTGAACGCTAGTCAGCCTGGCTTAAAATGAGCTAGGGAATTTTCACTGTCAATTGAATCCCAAGAAATTTCAAATACCTTGCTCATTGAATGATGCCTAATCCAGTGAAGAAGATTCTAAATGCCTATTTATATAAGAGGTTGTAAGCTGGTAGATCTTGTATTCTATGAACATCATCCAGAGACAACTCTCTTTCCAACTGTGTACGCGTTGCTTGAAGTACCTCCTGGACAAAACAGCAGCTTTCAGAATATCAGAGACGGAATGATTGAAGAAAGGGTAGAACTAACATAGGGGTCATTAGGCATTTCTAACAGAGGGCCGGGTATTTATTAGCAAAAACAAAGTAAGGAGTAGGACTCAAGTACATTGAACTGCATATAAGAAGCATGCATAGCCAGCCACTGAGCATCCATCATCTCAAATGCGATGCAAAATAGAACATCGAACGACTCTTCATCTTCTGCAATCACTCATACCAATCAAATTAATTTTGGAGGAAAGAACAGCGAAACTTAGATTGTTGAACTGAACTTATGATATTTGGAGGTAACTCACCCCCAAGCATTTTTACAAAATTTATGCCTGATCTACATTTGGGCTTATCTGCAATCAGTTATACCGAGTATGTCACTAACATGTTTTATTACTTCAAGTGACAAGTAATACATTTTCTCAGAATGTCGAAAGCACTGTCAAAGAAAATCAAACGACATCGATGGCAGATACAAACCTGAAAATAAGTCCAACATCTGAATGAGCATAAATGCTATATTGATGCCAGCAACAGCAAATGGGTATTCCCACGTTGCTCGTTCGCCATCTTCCTTGAACAGTAACCTATGAAAAGAAATCTGCATTCACAAGCAGACACGTACGACATACAGTGTTTAAGAAAGAATTCAAAAGCATAACCTGAAGTTCTGAAGCAATATAAAACAATGTTGAGGAGCAGAAAGCCTACTGGATATGTTCGTCCAAAAAAAAGCAGTGTTTCCAGTGAAATGAAACCGCATCCCCTGGTGACAATAGTTCCAAGGTAGATAAGGAGGCCAAACCAAACTAACAAAAGAAGAAAGAGCTACACTAAAACGGAAACATTGGGATAAAACGAGGCCAAGCCACTCCCCCCTATCCTGCTGAATAAGACTAAACAAATTAGGGGGCATATTGGTATGATCCACTCGGCATAACCTATGCGGTTGTTGAACTCCAAGATTAGCCCAGCACATGTATTAGCCTCTCGGTAAATATGATTAATCCGTACTTGCCACACCGTATTCGCTATGAAGACCCTGCAAATCTGAATCAAATGCGAGTGTGCCGATAGATAAGACACGTCCATTTCCATGACATTAGCTACTAGCTTTGAGTCCGTCTGAATAATGAGTCGCGGAATTTTACGTTCAATAGCTATCATTAATCCCCGTTTCAGACTTCAGTGCTGTAAGTTCAGTTCTAATACCGTCGCAACCCCTAACTTCTCAGCAAAAGCTTCAATAATGTGTCCAACCGAGTTGCGAAAAATACCACCCGCACCTGCTAAACCCGGATTACCCTTCGACGCTCCATAAACATTCAAGACCGTAAAGATAATAACCAACTAAAATTGATTAGCGGTTATAAATTCTTCAGGGGGTGTTCGGTTCACTTGAAAAAGGTATAAGGTATGAGTTTAAAATGAGCTAAATCCATACCATGTGTTTGGTTGGCAAATGTAGGGGTTTCATACCTCGAACCCATGAGGCGTGAGTTTCTCATATCTAAGGAGAGGGCTGGGTATGAGATTGATACTCATGTGAATGAAATTAGAATAAACAAAAATGTGAAGCAAAAATTATGGCATAATGTAAATCAAATGTTCTATATACTTACGAAGTATTTGATTAAATTTTTATTTTCTTAATTTTATAATATTAAAATTTCAGATGTAAAATATTTTATTTTATTGATTTTAACTTTTTGGTCATGTTCTTTTGGACTGAAACTATCTGAACTGAAATGAACTTAATGGAGCTAAACTGAACTGAATTTATTGGAGCTGAACTGAACTGAATGAAGCTTAACTGAACTGAATAGAGATGAACTGAACCGTACTGAATGAAGCTGAACTGAACTGGATGGAGATGAACAGAATTGAAATGAGCCGAAATTAAGTTCAAAAGAACATGACCTTAATTGAATTTTAAATTCATACCACGCAGAATTGAAACAAATGCATGGTATGAGGAATCAAGTTCCAATCCTATACCACTCTGGTATGATTCCTGCTTCCAAACTCATACACATGCACGAAACAAACGCCCCCTTAGTGAAGTGAATCAGCTAGATCTAATGCCAAAAGACCTTCAAATACATCAGATGGGTAATCCTTTTTCTCGACTAAATAGGTAGAGAGATAAATGTACCTGAAGTCTGTCGATGGATTCGGACCCTGCCAGCCCATATCTTTCCATTGCTCCGAGATCATACCATTGAGACGAACACTTGGAAATGCAGTATCCCACAATGCTCTTAGAGCTTCCTATATCGAAAAGAGCAAAGTGGTTGACATTGGAATCATCAATTACAATACTGGCGTATTTTCAATTTTAGTAACTGTTTTTATTTTTATACCAAGAGAAGACAAGAACGCAAAAGCCATGAAAAATAACAATATACATGATATTCTCTACTTCTATTAGATTGTATCCCTCACATGCTCAAAAATTAGAATTTTTCACAAAATCGCTAAGTCCAACATTATGAAGCATGTCCATGTCAGACCCTTCGGCCAAGTTTGAGTAACATAGAATAGAATGTGTGGATCAGTATGAGAAGATTCCCCAAAAATGTATGTATAGAGATGTGTCAGAGCTTTCACAGCTTCTATGAGTTCCTAAATAGATGTCAGACAATCATGGTATAAAAATGCGGTATTGGTGGTCCTTGATGTACAATTATCATATATTTGTATCAAGCTGTTCTGAATGTAGTGTAACAGGTAGCTATTAATGCAACCACAATTACCATAAGTTTACCAAATACATCAAATTTTCATTTTGTCTTTAAGATTTGAAAATCGAGTTCATTTTCGTGATTGAAGTCTATCTTTTGTCTTATCACTTGCCTTTAACAAGCCTAGAGTTATACTCTTTTTGTCCCTTAAGAGTTATACCCTCTTTTTTCTCAAAAAGACACAAGTCCCTAATACTTTTGTGGAGAAATAGCCATTTGAATGGATTTAGTCATGTTACAATATAATACTCCTTGTCATCCATTCTAAACTACCCATTGCACGTTTCATGGTCTACGAGACAATACTTTGATAACATTTTTCACCATTAATATATTACAGTACTTTTTTGCATTGAAATTTAATACCATGAAAACAATACGAGGAATAAAGCAAACCATTCAGAATTTAAGAGTATAGAACTATACTTTTAGAGTCATGAATCAAAACTAATCAGATAAAGGGAAATTGCCTTCAAAAGTGCTCCAATCACACAAAGCTTGTATGAATATGAAGCCATAGACAATGAAGGGTTGGTCTACATTCAGAAAATATTTATGTTAAGGATGCTTTTATTCAAACATTATGGTCTAATTTTCCGACTCCATTATTTTCTTTACATCAAATTTAGGAAGAACTGCGAAAATTATTATGACCCATTGAGGCTAGGCCTATTAATCAACCTAAAGAATATTTCTTCCCAAACCTAATCGGCAATGGGAGAAGTAACTCCAGGCCATCCAAGTGATTTATTACACCTTATTTCATTAATATACCCTTTCAAAAGTATAACATGGTGGTTGACACTTCAAGATTTTATGCCACATGAAACAGTCAACACCTTCATCTAAAAAATACATATAGACCACACATACGAAGTTAAAAACACGCACTTCAAAAAGAGGACCATACTTGGTGATCCGGCCGGTTTTCGTCGAAAGGTACTTGCAGTCGATCTTGGAGCCTTTGAAGCCTTAGCTCCTGCCAAAAGCAAAAACGAATTACACAAATTTATTTTGACTTTAATGGCTTTATTATGAAGTTTCTCAGAACTAAATGACAAATAGCATCAACAACACAGCTTGCCATCGAACATGTCTTTTGTGAGATTTTGAAAAGACAAAAAGTATACAAAATAATCTTAGCTTGCCCCCTTTTCAGGGAAATAAATATAGAGTAATATTAATTGTTGTTAAATGATGTAATATTTAATCTTAGTAGCGCAAGTGTTTTTGTTGTAACAAAACCAATGAGTTGTTGACATAATTAACAATGCTTCTTGTTTGTGGTTTAGGTTAATGGGCCAATTGCCAAATGTCTACTACACGTCTCCTCTAAAAGAGGCAATGTGTATTCTGAAGAGGAGAAAGATGCAAATAAGTTTCAATAAGATACAAGGAAAACCACATAAATCAACTTGCCATGAGCATGGTGGCCATATTTTGTAAATACCTAGTGTTGATAGTCCTACCACTTTAAAAACTAGTAACACCTTCGTAGTGTATCCAGTATTTATTCACGAATGATTTAAAAATGAAGACCTCGATATATAAACAATTCCATTTACCTGAGTGGGACTTAACTGGTAGTCAAGAAATCTTTCACTTCCGTGACGCCTAAGACCTGTACGATGAAGAATTCCGCCAAACCATGTTCGGGATCCAACCATAGCACTAGCTCAAACCACCATACATAGACATCAATAAAAACTTCTGTGTAAGAAGAAATTCATGCATTATACAAGGGTTAAATCTTAGTAACCATTAATCATAAAATTATGTTCAATATAATCCATTTTTGACTCACGTTCATCATTATTCATAAAATTAAACAAAGATTGAACTGTTTGCTTCACATTAACCTAAAACAATAAAGTAAGATAAGTATTGTAGACTCTGTTTCCTCCATGTTAATACATATCATGAGAAGCAAATAAGAATTTCAATAGTGCAATATGCAACATATTAAATTCACGACTTGATAACTTAGTAACCTGGACAGAAATAAGGATGATATACGAGATGATGATCTTGTAAGGATATTAGAAAACCTTTCAGCTATAAGACATGTACCCTTCTTCACTTCCCTTCCCAAGCTATGTGTCTCATAACGGACACTATTTTTGAAAAGAGGGGAATTGAGAAGGAAATGGGAGCGTTTTGAAATCTGTTGTGTGGATAATCCATTGAAAGGGTGAAGAAAGTAAGAAAACGTTGGGATAAGGCGGCATAAGGCATATCAGACTTATAAAAGCTAAAAGTTGTTGTTACTTCTAATGTCCAACTACGCTAAAAATGTTTGAATAAGACCACATCAAGACGTATGGATTCTACTCTTTCATCAAGGAGATTACTGTAAAATTGACACAAGAACACATAAGACATTCTCTACCAAATTTTTATGATCAACACTTACCTAAGAAGTAAATCAGACTTATAAAAGCTGAACATTGACGTTAGTGTTAATGTCCAACTATACTATAGCTAGTAACAAACTAAAATTATCATAGAAGATAAATCCTTTCAGTTCCCTCAATAAGACTCCCGTCAACAGACCATCTTTAAGCATCGTTATTAAAATAGCGTCGAACTACATTCTAGATGATTAGATGGTATTTAAGCATGAAAAACTATGAACAATCTTTTTCAAAAATTTAAATTCTAGTTTGAAACAATGTTAACGGGAATTCATAAGCACAAAATTATTATCCCTCGGTCCCACTCCTAGTGAAAAAAAAAATTAACATAATAAGTGGATTGCGTTTCTAAGAGTGATAATTGAGGGCTCACTTGGAATGAAGGTAACTATTATCGAACTATAGAGCATAAAAAAAAAATAGGAGATTCAAAAGCAGATAAATCAATGCTTAAATGAGGATTTTACAGTTCTAAGAGACGATACTCACTGTAACATCAAGATAATTGAGATATTAAGCTAAAGGACTGTTGCACCCATTCAAAATCATCATCATGTTTCTTTTTCTGTCAATAAATGTCATCCCTGACTACCTACAATTGAAGTACGACAGCTACCATCAGTTTCAACACAACTCATCACAAACATTATAACTTGTTCTCTTCACATTTAGAAAACTTTTGAGGGTAAGGACTTTTAGTATAAGTTTTACCACAAGCTAAAGCCTAGAAACTACAACTTTGTATATATGACATAATGACCTAACAAGTTCTTGCGATATTAGAAGACGAGACGTGAGATTTCAACAGGACAAAATGTGCCATCAAATTGAGGGCAAAGCAGTAATGTCTCAAACTATAGGAACTCATCATTTCCTACCAACCCGCCAAAATCTAAGAACTTTGCTCAACAGTGGAAGAACCTCCGTTTGTTTTTAAAAATGGATCTACTCATTTGTTCTCCAAAAAGAACTATTATTGCAAACCCAATGCATTATTGCACAAAATAATTGAAGAACTTGGGATGTTTGGTTACGTAAGAAGGCCGTCTTTGAGGGTGTTCAAGTGGTGTGGTCGAATAGGGCCCCGAGATTTTAGGGGATCCTAGCTAATTGTCGATTCCTATACTAAAGAGAGTTACAAAAAGTTTGGTCAATCTAGCAGTTCACGGAATAGTTATCATCCGTACATACTAATGTCTTTACCTATTTCCTCTTTACCTTCATCATGTAATATATAGATTCTATCCCCTAGATTCCAATTTTACATGTTTTTAATATTTTCGAAAATAATTTGTTTTAATTTATAGCATGAACAAAATTTAAAAAACTTGAGCAAATGTTTTTAAACTTCATCATGCTCGCAAATCTCAATTATTTCAACTAAACCATATGTGGCTTACAAAAAAGACAATTGTTTAGCATAATTTGTATTTGTAATTATTTGATATGTTTAAGGGATCCGAACTTTAAGGTTTCCCATAGGGCCCCCATAATTTCCCAGACGGACCTACGTAAGGAATAAGAACAACCATTGTTGATACTCTAAGAGTAGTGGTCTTATACAAGTTACGGAGAATGACAATAACATCGAAAAATATCAACTAATTAGAGTGAAAATTCATTTAATTCTCCAAGGTGCAACAATAATACAATAATTAAAAAGCATGGAAAATGAATTTAATTAACTCATTAAATATCCAATAATCCAAAATCCAAAAAAAGAAAAATGTGAATATAAAAAAAAAGCATAAACTTGGATCATACACATTCATACGAAAACAATGGAAGAAAAAGCCAATAACCATTTTCTCAACCAAAAAACAACAACTAAAATACTAATTTATAGAACAGAATCGGCGGTACCGCTAATTTGCAAAGATAAATGAATTGATGTCGCCTTAATCACATTTTTCACCTAAAAATATAATTTTTACCAACAATATAAATGCTAGAAATCCAATATTTTTCTGAATTATGTCTTCTGATGTATGAAGATATCAAAATAAATCGAAAAAGCCGCAACAAAGTCATAGTAATGCATGCTTTACAATATATTTGATCAACATTGCATTATACAGCATAAGTTTCTAACAATAAAAACATTACCCAGTGCCTCAATGACTCCCACATTATACAGCATAAGTTTCTAACAATTAAATGAATAAAAACAAATATGACATTATTATGACAAACCCTCAAATTAAAAGTGACCAAAATATTCAAAAAGAGAATCTGAAAATACTTTTTACCTGGTAACAATTTCGAGGTGGGTAAGGCGGTGTTGGTGGAATGAGAGGGGTAAAATGGGAATAAAATGGAGATTTTGTGAATTTTGTATTACAAAAA
Organism: Silene vulgaris; assembly: GCA_036897335.1. Taxonomy (NCBI): domain Eukaryota; kingdom Viridiplantae; phylum Streptophyta; class Magnoliopsida; order Caryophyllales; family Caryophyllaceae; genus Silene; species Silene vulgaris. The sequence goes on along the minus strand of JAYMSF010000104.1, from coordinate 1,289 downwards.
TGGGCATTTTGAGGATAAAGGGGAAGGAGAAGGAATTGGGTAAAATGGGAGGGAAAATGTTTGGTTCAGGTTTGGGTTATAAGTGCAACGGTTGGTAAACTATCTAGGATACTGCACTATTTTTATTGACATTTTGGGTACAACTACCAGTTTGATGTTACTGGCACCATTCTGATCAATAGTTATTTATTACTTTTGGTACAAAGATTTAAGGAAATAAAGTTGGTGATTTTGGACCACACAAAACATTTAACTTCACTCACACATGGAATATCGTCGACGTTTTACAACTAATCGTCGACGCTTTTCATAAAAAAAGACAACACATACATACCCTTGGCTTACTCTTTCCCTCTCCCTCTTACCCTCTAATACTACAACCACCACCACCTCTCTACATCCGCACCACCACTTACCTTTCTCTCTTACTCTATCTTTCCCCCTTACAACCATCGCCACAACCGCACCACCACCGCAACCACAGCCGCCAGACTGTTCACCAGGAACAACTAAGTTGACATTAACCTATTTATTTTGTATTATTTGATTTGAATTAGGCCAGGATTTAAATAGTTTGGGATTGATTGTATGCCTTGGTTGTTGATTGAACCAAATTTTTGCGTTGTTATTTCTTAATTCGTGCTCACCTTCTGCGTTGTTTTTACTTGGATGAATGGTTTTTTGCCTCGAAGTGAAATGAGACGTTGAGTTTGTTTGTCTACCGGGGTGGGGACGTTGAAATTTAAACGCCCACCAGAGGGAGACGTTGAACCTTCAACGTCCAACCATGAGTTGGACAATGAAATCCATTGTTAACCATCGTCAGATGTTCAATCTCATTGTTTGACCATTGACGTTGAATTTCGACAATGGTTGGAAAAAATGGTCAAACAATAAAATTAAACGTCTGGCCATGGTTGGACGTTGAAGTTCATTGTCCAAGCCATGGTTAGACGTTGAAGTTCAACGTCTACCATGGTCTGGACGATGAATTGCTTTGTCTAATCATGGTTTGGACGACTAATCGGATTTATGACCATGTTTTGGGTGGTTAAATGTAAAAATTTTGTCTTTTAAGTCGTGTTATTAGTTGTTTTTTTAATGAATTTGGCGTACAAAATTTCATTAATGCTAATGGGAGACAAAGGAAAGGACGGTATGGTTCCCGGCGTACCGTACGGTTGGGAGAAAGGTTACCACCTCGCCAACGTGCACAGGGCCTCTATAACACCCCCATATACCAAGGCCCTTTACCAGGGACTGCCCTAGCATATAAGGATGCTACCATC
>JAYMSF010000103.1:0-21639 GCA_036897335.1 Silene vulgaris | reverse complement strand
TACTCCTTAATACTTTGTTGTGATCCGAATATCCCTCTATATCTTTATGATGTTCCCGCTTCATTAAAATACTCCTCACGTATATTCAAGAACGGGAAAACGGAGGGAGTATCAATTAGCTTAAGCTAAATTTACAACAACAAAAACATAAATAAAGCTAAAATTGTAGACGTTCTACAAGTAATTAACTAATTTAATTATAATTTCAGAAACAGCACAAAATCTCAATCATTTGTTTATCTTTAATTACAGTACTTCTCACAAAGAATATAAAAGGTAAACAAAAAACCGAGACAAAGCGAGTACTTTGTTATGATCTAAAAACAGAAAACTAACACTGAAATTGCAGATGATTAACAAATAATTAGAAGAACAATACGAATAATTAAAATACGCCTCACATGTATTGAACAAGCGTATAAATTAAATAAAATCATTCAGAAAACAAAAGATTAGAAAGAGAAATGAAAGAGATATATACATGGTTAGCAATGGCGAAGGAGGAAGATGAGATAGATAGAGAAATGGCGCGGTGATTAATAAAACGGAATTTGTTGTTGGGATTTGGTATTGCAGACGGGCTCACTGCAGTGAAGCAAAGTTGGTGGAGTGAGTTTTTCTCTCAATGACTAGTGTTTAATTGTTTATATAGCCAAGCTTCTAGCGGTCCGAATTCTAAGAATTTCCTTGAAAGAAACTGGCGAACATTTCTTAGAACACAAATTCTCATTTGAAGCGAGCTTGCAACTTTGCAAGGGAGAAAGGTAGATGGGAGTGCCCCCTTTATCTCACGTCACCAGACGAAATATTCTTAAAAACGCTCCGGATTAGATGTTGTGACAATTTAATAGATGTGTATTCGTTTCATAAAAATAATATTTTCATGAATGAATAGAAAATATATGAAAAACATATACAAGTACTTCATATGAAAATATGGGTGTATTAGAGGGGAAATATCGGATTCAGGGTTCGAGTTGCACTTCTCGTCTAAGACCCGACGGATACATTTTATACAAATTTTTATTTAAGGCTACAATATCAGTCTTAAATTGAAATCACTAGATATATTCATTTTAAATTTAAATTTTTTTGTTTATGATAAATTGATCACACATTAATACACGTATCCATCTTTTTGTTTAAGACATTAATACATGTATCCATCTTTTTGTTTAAGACAAGACATATTCGTTTCCCTTTCCTATTTAGATAATTTACTCATATAAAATGTGTGAAGAAATGAAGTGAGCTGAATTTAACTCAATGATGCCGAAATAAGAGTTAATTTGATTAAAGCTAAGTTGAATCGAATGAGGTTAACCTTGGTGAAGTGAAACGTACTAATAAAATAAGTTAAAGTGAACTGAAAGTAACCAGAAAAAACGGGCCTATAGCCTTTTTCTTTTAGACTTAATTTTAACTTATTTTACTTCAGTTCAGCTCTATCAAGTTCAGTTCAAGTCCAATGCAGCTTCATTTAGTTTAGTTCAATTCATTTCAGCTATTCTTTTCACAAATGAACTCTTATACTTCAATTTAGTACAATTCATCTCTATTAAGTTCACTCCAACTCTTTTCAATCGAAAAAGACAGAACTTAAATGGTAATATGGATAAGATTTATTGGTTATTTTTTGCAACAATTAAGACATGTGTGTTTGGATGGAAATGGACATATATCTATGATTGATTTATGGACGAAGAAAATACCAAAATACTCCGTAGCATCATAACGAAACGACACATGGAGCAATAAGAAGAAAAAAAGGTGATGGGGCCTACCTTGACGATTGAAAAGCATGGATTCCTTGTCAATCACTAGGGCTACTTCAAACTTCAAAGGCCCATTGTCATTATCATCCTAAAATTTTTACAATCAATTTCTTGGACTAGTTTTGAATTTTGATGGCAACCATGCCAATTAGAGCCACTTAAAAGTGGTCCAGACCGGATCTAATATCTTTCGGTTTAGGCTCACAAAATGATGGTAACCGGTCACTGGTCCAGTCTAATTCGAAGTTGGACAAAAATTACTTCCCTAGCATATTCGGTTCGGTTCAAACCCGGGGTAAAAAAAGGTCTAATAGGTTTCGGTTTGGTCTCCGGATTTTTTCGTATCTACCAGTTTTAGGCAGGAGATACAGCAACCCTAAGTTTGTGCATTATGTCGTAACTCATAATCCATTTATTCTATCCAGTTTCAGGAAGTAAAAGACCATGCCTTATGCCGTAACTCGTAATCCATTTACTCATGCCCAAATCCTTAATATGGCTTCGCCCATGTTTGATGAAGAGGTCCATTGTAATGTGATCGGTGATCCATATATGTTGTTTCAACATGTCCGGTTGTATAAACGTACTTATCAATCCAACATTGACCACTTTTTATTAAGATCATTGTAAGCGTGAAATGAATCCAAAACTGTATTTCTATCGGCTACCACTAATTAATTTTAGGGATAACTTATTGAATACATATTTAGTTTTAGATTCGTTTCACTCTTATAATCGTATTACAATATGTCATTTTGTATATTATACGAAGTACTAAACCGTAGGAAAATTTATTGAGTAAAACATATACGGAGTACATGGAAAAGTAATAATTTAGCTTATTTTAAGAGACATGATCAAACTAGTTATGACAAGTTTCGATTAAGATCGTCACATTTATAATTAGACCCGTTTCACGCTTACAATTTCTAAATGAACTGGTGAACTGCTACGACTAGGAAGAATTTACAACTACGCTAAACCCTCCTAAAACCCTTAATTTCCCCCCAAATCAAACAAAACCTCAACAGAACAACAATGGTGAATCAATGGCGTCTCCTCCTCAAAACCCCATTAAAACCCACTTCATTCCTTCAATCATCCTTCAATTTCTCCACCTCAATCAACAATCTAACATTAGAAAAGCAAGAAATTCTTCGAAAACTCCGAGTTCTACTCCAACAGTCCCGATTCGACTCAGCAATTAAACTCGTTAAACCAATAATTACCTCAAATACCCTTTTCAGTTCTTCCTCAGAACTTTGCCATGAATTCGCAAATTCCAATCCTACCCTTTCTAGAAGCTTCTATAATCTCGTTATTTCTGCTTGTGCAGATGCAAAACTTGCAGATGAAGGTATGGAATTGTTGAATTTAATTAGAAAAGATGGTACATTTCCTAATTTAGAAGCTTTTAATAAGTTACTTGATTGTTTGGTTAGTGTTAAACAGTTTGGTAGAGCTCTTAGTTTGTTTGAGGAGGTTTCGGGTTCCGGGTTTCGGGTTGATAAGTATAGTTATGGGAAAGCGATACAATGTGCTGTGAAAATGGGGGATTTGGAGAAGGGTTTAGGGTTGTTGGAAGCGATGCGAAGGCGAAAGATTGGTGTTAGTGTGTTTGTATATAATGTTTTGATTAGTGGGTTGTGTAAAGAGAGGAGAGTTAAGGATGCACATGAACTGTTCGATGAAATGTCGGTGAGAGAATTGGTGCCGAGTCAGGTTACTTATAATACATTGATTGATGGGTATTGTAAGGTTGGGGATTTGAACCCGGCGTTTGGGTTGAAGGAGAGGATGAAGGTGGAGAGGGTTTTGCCTAGTCATGTTACGTTTAATTCGTTGCTTAATGGGTTGTGTAGGGTGTCGAGGATGGAGGATGCCGGGCGATTGGTGGAGGAGATGAAGGGACATGGTTTTGTTCCTGATGCATTTACTTATAGTATTTTGATTGATGGGTATTCTAGGGCGGGGGATGTGGATTCGATGATGGGTGTTATTAAGGAGATGAGTGGTAAAGGGATTAGGATGAATGAGTATACTGCCGCAGTTTTGTTGAATGGTTTGTGCAAGGGAGGGGCTGTGGAAACAGCTGAGAAGTTTTTGAGTAAGTTAGTAGAGAATGGGGTTGCGAATGAGGTGGCTTTTAACACGATCTTGAAAGCGTATTGTGCAGCGGATAATATGGAGAAAGTGTTTTCTGTTTTGAATCAGATGGAGAGTGTTGGGGTGAGACCAGGTTGTGTCTCGTTTAATTCTGTGATCAGCAAGTTATGCGATTCTGGAAACATGAATGAGGCGGAGAATTGGGTAAAGAAGATGAGAGAAAAGGGTGTTTCTCCCTCTGTGGAGACGTACAACATTCTCATTGATGGGTATGGAAGAAATCAAATGTTTCAGAGGTGTTTCGAGATTCTGGAACTTGTTGAGAACAGTGGCTTGAAGCCAACTGTGGTAACTTACGGTGTTCTCATTAATAATCTCTGCAAAGATGGGAACCTTCTTGAAGCTGAGGTTGTTTTTGGTGACATGATCGAAAGAGGAATTACACCAAACGCACAGACGTATAACATGCTCATCACTGGCCTATGCAAGAAGGGAAAATTACGGGCTGCTTTTGGTGTACTTGATGAGATGTTGAAAAACAATGTTGTTCCGACAATAGTGACTTATAATTCTCTCATTAATGGACTATGCAAGAAGGAAAAATTAGAAGAAGCTGAAGATTATCTTCAGCAAATTATCGATAGAGGCCTTGCTCCTGACGTAATCACGTATAATTCTCTGATACATGGGTTTTATGGCGCAGGGAAGATCTCAAAATGCTTAGAATTGTATGAAAGGATGAAGACATTAGGCATTAAACCAACTTTAATTACATATCATTTGCTAGTTCTGGTAAGCAGCAAAGAAGGGCTGTCGACTGTAGATAGAATTTACAAAGAGATGTTAGAGTTTGATCTAAGTCCAGATAGAGTTGTATATAATGCCCTTATTCATTCGTACGCTGAGCATGGAGACATCGGAAAATCGTTATCTTTGCTCGATGAGATGATAAACAAGGGAATTGGGGCTGACAATGTGACATATAACAGCTTAACTATGGGCCATTTCAAGGTGGGAGACCAACCAAAAATAGTGGATCTCGTGAACGATATGAAGGCAAGAGGAATTCTTCTGAAAGAGGACACTTACACGACGCTGATCGAAGGAAACTGCAAACTGAAAGACTTTGATGCCGCATATGCTTGGTACAGAGAAATGGTTGACATGGGATTTCCCTTGAATGCCAATCTATGCAATGAGCTCATTAGTGGGCTTAAAAGCGAGGGGATGCTAGATGAGGCTGAGATAGTCTATTCGGAAACGAGTGTGAAGGGGTTAGATGAGGTTGACACTGATGGAGATGTGTCAGCTGCTGCCAGCTAATATATTTTTTTTGGTCACGGTAGATTCGGCAGCAGTTATCCTTGCCAGGGACGAGGGAGTTCACCCGTTTACCTACTCTTTGGAAGAGTATCCAAGCTGCGCAAGCAGGTTCTTTCTTTCTTTGACGTATAACCTCAGTCTGGGGACCTGAAAGCACTTCGATAGTACGACAGAGTGAAATCCTGAGGTACATGTGGTAATTTGCACTTCACAACCACTTACACGAGGTCAGCTTGAGTCCAGTTACCCTTTGCTTTAAGCTAATTGAGGGCCATGATGGTCGAACTTGTTTGCTTAGTTAAATTCTGAATTCTCGGACTAACGGAGTACTGGTTTTTACTAGTGTAATGTAAATTGCTTGTAGAAAACTTGTTTTATACTGTAAGATATTGAGGTATGTATTCAAAATACTCGGTATACAACAAATTTTGTTATATGTTCTCAGATCATTCATATTTTTTCATGCAAGCGACATTTGGTGTGAGAGCGTGTACCGATTGTTAAGTGAGAGGCTCAAATATGCACCCAGTTGCCTGTTGGACACTACTAACTCATGCTGGCGGTGTCTGCATTATAGTCCTTGTTGAGGTTTAACCCAGTGCGTTAGTCGTCTACCCTTTTCCAGGCAGCAAGAAGCGTAAGTGAGCAAGTTGCTCGAATTCATTAGCAAACTTTATCAATTGATCAATTAATGTACGAATAACAGAAGTTAAAGGAATACTGAACGCAGACTGTTGCACTGTTACCAAGCCTGCTACTTTTGCGTAATACCCAAACCATGGAATGCATACAATACATACATTCTTAGCGCAGGGTTAAATACAATCTTTCGCTCCTAAACGAAAGGGCTAATACATACCATACCAAAATTTAATTTAAGAATAGTCTAAAATCCTGATGATTCAACCAAAGAAGAGTATTGAGCATTTTCATCTGTAACTGTCCTGTTCCGCTCACCGTCCCTCTTCGATATGCCAGAGCTGCTTCTGAGAAGTGGGCCGGGATCAATCCCAGCAAGACCATATAATTGTAATCGTTGGTGTTTTGCTTCCTCAATGTCACCTTCCCAGCACGTTTCAGATATAATTTCGAGAGCTTTCTCCATTTTGCTCTCCGTCACCAACTCCTCATTTTGAAGGAGGGTAAGATACACTTGTTCAGCTGAAGCCTTCCGGATCTGGTCAAATTTTGAGCAATCGCAGCCATGAATGATCAGTTTGTAATCTTACTACTCACAGTTTACACTGTCAGTACACTAAGACGTGAAACTCGTCGAGTGCGTGTTTAGTTTTTGGACTCATATTAAATATGGAATGTCTGTCCTCTCATATCAGGAAGGTCCGAGTTGGACACGTGACGGGGCACCAGCACAGTCAAATGGAAGTGTTGAAGTACCGTAGGTTACAAGTGTATACAATTAAGATACAAAGTAAATTATAGGATGATGAGAACATTAAAAATTTACGAACCTTGGGATATCGATGCCCTAAGAAAAAAAGCAGATGAGCGAAGGCTTGCATACTGATTGGGTCATCAATAGAAGCAATATAACCAAGCAGGGCAATTCCTGAATACAGCTTGGAGAAATCCTTGGACCCTCTCAGCTCCATTTTGATAGAATCCAAAACCTCTGCACAAAAGACTCCAGTTTGGGCCTGAAACGATGAGCAAAACAAATAATCAACCACGATGAACATCAGTGAGTGAAAAGAGCTCATGCAAATCTATAAGACTATAATTGAAATACTCATTCGACGAGAAATGAGTTCTACCAGAATACAATGAACTAACAATTTCCCTTGATTCTGAGATGTCATATAGGATTTACTCCGTATCAAATAGCCAATATATGACAATACAGACATACACACACACACAGCCACTAGCTCCGGTGTTCCAAAGCATTCATTTCAAAAAGGATTACATTCCGAGAGGAAGATGGGGAAAAAAACAAAGAAAGAAAGAGTAAAAGGGTATTAGATGAAACAGGGATATACCTCCATGTTTAGGAACACTTTGCTACTGAATAGAATCTCAATGGTCTGAAACATAAAAGCAAATATCAGACTCAATAAACCAATTACAAGCCAATTAAACAACTATGCAGCATGATGAGAAAAAGAATTTAAAATCTTTCGTTCCACAAATAAATACCCACTGGCCACTGGAGTCTGGGGGACAAAAAGAAGTAACAGTAACATGGCTCAGAAATAGCATATAAGTACTCAATATTATATATCTGAATCAGAAAGCAGAGATTCAGCTCAAAATGCGAAAAGTCATTAGCACCCCATCATCAAGAATAAATCAACCTAAAAGTGTGAAGTGCAAGTGATATGAAGGGAGCTCAGGAGGAGAACAGAAGTTATTACAATTCATTTAGTCCTTGCTGTAAGAAGATACATGAGAAATGGCACATATTCTGCCTCCCATGTACGGATGTACCTCAGCCTCGCTATTCAAATTTTATAGTTTAAGGAAGCATCATAACTTTTTAAGTTATAAACTTATACTAATATATAACAAAGTTCAAATTGGAACAAGGTTTGATTGACCATAATTACACAAAAGTAGATTGCGCAAACTCCTGCGAAGCACAAGAAAATAATTGCATCCAAAAGAACTAATAACTAAAATAAAACATTAAAACCATGCCTCTACAAGGTACAAGACAAACATTTGTCAAAGGCTCAAAGACAGCCAAAAGGTGATAGTAACAGTAGCCGTCGTTATGATGTCATTCAACAGTAACCATAGTTCCATCATGCTTGTAAATTGGTGTGTAAAACTACAAATAGAAGGAAATGGACAATACATCTTTTTCATTTTCTTTCTGGTCAAGCCACAAGAAGATTTAGATTAATTGTTCCTATACCTAACTAAATTCAGGCAGCCATAGTTTTTAAGGAGATTACCTTCAAAGTAGGTGTGATCACTCTGTCACATTTTTTGTGTTGCTGGAGAATCCAAAGAGTATCTTCCGATAACTTGTGCTCCCTCGAGGCCCTCTTCGGAAGGTCTTCATTTTTTGTGATTAGGAGATAATCTAACAAAGCTACAACTGATGCTTTTCTCAGAGACTCTTGCAACCCACCAACTGCTATAACCAGTCCAGAGAGTAAAAATCTACTGTAACAACTAAGTTCAAGTAGTTGTACAAAACGAGGATAAGAAAAACTGGGTACCTGCAATATTGTGCAATGTTTGTCAGTAATCAAATCACTCTCGGAATAAACACGGAAGAATCAGTAGAAAAGAAAAAATAAACTTACACCCCACTTTAGTGTTTCATCATCTGGTATAAGTTCCTCTAGCTTTTCCCTGTAAGATATGAAGGGTACAAAAACAGTTTTGCTGTGTAAAATTCTTTGAAGAACCCTGGCAGCCGCTTCTCTAAGCTTGTCCATTTTTTCTACAGCCTGCTTAAGAATTCCTCCAACCAAAGTGGTAGCAAGTTCTGCATCAAATAATGAGTTTTTCTGCCCTTTCTTGATCGTATCATCTTCTAAGTTTTCGGGACAGCCTTCCAGTTTACTTTGAGGATCCATGGCATCTCTGGAGCAGAGAATATAGGTACATCTTTCCAGGGCATCCATTGCAGCTTCACGGACCCAAGATCCAACATCGCCTCTATTATCCACAGAATAATCATCAAGGGCTTTAAACAAAGTCTTTATCACGTCGTTCTTGATAAAAACAAATAGAGCTATGTCATCATCCTCAACGTGCAAAGATGTCTTAGTTTTTGAGCCGGTCAAAATTTCACATACAGCAACTAGACTTTTGACAGCATTCACTCGCGCTTCAGCATCCCGATCTTCAGGATTATCCTAAAATATGAAGCAAACAAATTAATACAATTTAAAATTTAAAATAAACACTTAGAGAAAATCCTTTTAGAATGATATCAGGTTCACTGGTCCTTCCTCCATTACCTCAAGCCCCCTCCAAATAAATAAATATTTTTCACATAAATAAGAAAAGGGATTAGCAGTGCTTCATACCTCTACTTCACAGGCCTTAGAAAGCTTTGAGAGCACATCTTTCCAACTTTTGGCAAGAAACTCATAAGGCAAGATACCAAGTGCTAACGCAGAGCCTCGTCTAATGGCCACATTGGGATCAGTCAGCTGTTCTGTATACTTTTTTGTTATAGCACAGGCACCTTTAACATCCATTGATTGAAGGTATGCAGGAACAAAGTATTGAAGGGCATCAACAGCAGCCACCTGCTCACACATTAAAAGATTGAATAATCAAGCAACAATTCATATCAACTTATGAGTATAAACCGTACCCAAGAGGCCAAGAGAACACTTGGGAACAAGACCAACCTGAATTTGAGAGTTTGGATGCCTTAAGTTTTCAGTAAGTGTGTCAAGCAAACTTCGTCTTATCTTATCTGGTACTGATATATGAGCCAAGGAGATGCACTGAATAAACCGCGAGACAGCTGCACGCATTATTTCTCCACCCTTCCCGCGATAAAGACGTGCTTTTTCTATAGCAGGGACAATTCCTGCAATTTGCTTCTGCTTATCTGCAATTGCATGTAATCGACGACATAAGTGATTTCCGTGCAAAAGCTTTACAAATTGAAACATATCTGGGGAGAACAACAGCATAATAAAAATCAAGTTTCAACCGCAATACAGAGGAGATACTTGAAAGAGACTAATAATAGAGAATACTTTCAAAAGCTTCATATTTGGATTGGAACTGAAATTGCAAAATTCACCACTTAGAAGCTGCAATGAAAACAGCAATACTTGTTCACATGGTAAATTTGGAATTTATTTCTTTTTCTTGAGGCGATAAAATGCACCGTTTCTTGAGCTGTCATACCCCGTTTCTGTTGACAGCTCAAGATTCCAGCACTTGCATAGCTTTTATGATCACTACTCCCAATAATTTTATCAGGTATTTAGGAATTTGATGGTTTACAAAGAGAGCAGCACTAGTAGCTTTTATTCATTCATTGCATACACATTTCAGTTCTAAGGATGGATAAAGGGGTATGACTGAAGTAACCCCTTTCATATGCTACTAAAATTAGTTCCCACATCTCTTGACAGCTCAAGATTTCAGCAATTGCTCAGTGTTGGCAAACTGAAGTAGGGCACAATGAAGATATTATGCCTTCAACATTATTTGTCAAACAAAAACGGAGATCTAAAATACCAGTCAGTTAACCCGGAAAAAACATTTGCAGACAAGCCTTAGGCGCTCAGCCAATGGCTTGAATCTACAATGGGTAAAAGGGACTCATGGTGAGGCAAATATGATTTAATCATTTATTCACTTCAGAACTTTGATCTAACATTTATTAAACGCCTTTATTGAATGGGTAGTCATTAAGAACCAGGGTCCAGGTGAGCCATAACTCTCATAAGTGATGCCCTAAACGATAGGAAAATATGATATCTAAGGAGGTGTGGCTATTAGAACGGAAAGGTTAAAGATGTGGGACTATAGAACCCAAGATTCTTATTCATACACATCAATCTGTCAACTTACAACAGGAGTTAATCAGTTAATATTAAGAAAGGATGTATAAAAATATACTCCGTATATACACAGAAACGTTTTCATGCAGTAGATTTATATGAAAGGCCAAAAGAAAATATGCAATTTGTTTCAAGTGGGATTGCTGAAGAGATTACACAACAGATGATTTGTATCTGAGATTTTTTTTTTGTAAGAAAAAAAAAGGCATGTGTTGTCGTTCGAGAAAGAGGCTCACCAGCAGAAAGAGTAAAACCGCAGATATGTAGGGCTAAAACTACTTCTCCAGCTGCTAAAGTTGCACCATGACGCATGCACAAATCAGTTGAGAGAGTGCTTGGCATAATTTTCTCCAGAGCAGAGTTTGCAAAATATTCAGGATCATATTTCACAAGTGCAGAGAGAGCTTTAGCAGAAAGTTCTCGTAGGCCTTTATCCTGTTACATTATTTTCACGATGAATAATTTTATCAAAAATTAAAATAAATACTGGTTGTCAGAAGTTAATTGTAAATCATAGTATCAAATCTTGGCAGCGAAACCATTTCACAAACAAATTTATCAGGGTTTTGAAGGTATGAGCAACCACATTTTAAGGCGGTATTGGCTGCATTTATGACGCAACAACAAAGATCATGTCAAGACGACCAATTCCAAGATTAAGTCTCAAATTGAGGCTTAATATTACTATATTGTATATACATTAACAAGGAAAAAAAATTACTCAAATATGCCGCCTTTTGTAATTTTGCAAGTGTGGATGTAGATACTAAATAAGCTAAACAGATCTATTCAATGTCAGCACATAAATGGTAAAAAGAAAGAGAAAATCAAGCCCAAACGGGATCAATAATTTAATGCATGTCATAACTCATAAGATATCTAAACCAATCAGGGGTACAAACATGTCATTTCCAATAAAAAAAAAAAACCAAAAAGGAATCAAGAGAAACTGCATGCAACCACTACTCAACGGCATGAAATTATGCAACCCTCATCAAATTACATAGAACTAGCAGTCCATAATATTGGCCAAAGTGCTTCACATAGACAAACAAGGAATAAAGCGACAAGTTTAACAATAGTCATACCCAGTGACACATTTTGCTACTCAGCAGCTCATCCACAAAAGGATAAAGATATCCCTCATATTGAGCAATGGAGACAGCAACATTAAGATATGAAGTTACACGTGACGAAAGAGCAAAGTAATCTGCAGTGTTCACAATGTCAATACCATGGGGGTAATTTCCTTGTCTTCCAACATTTTCTTGAAATGCAGCTGCAGCTGCTCTTCTACAGTTTACCTGATAATTACATTCATCAAAGAGTTTGGCAGGCATTAGAACAAATACATGAACCTTGGATCAATATTTTACAACTCAATAATGAAAATTAAGACAAATAATACGTACTTCACGATCATAACAAGCAACAGTCAACAAATGAGGAGCGAGTTGCTCCAGTATGCTTCTCATGTCTGTGTGATAATACGCACGCCCAAAAGCCCAGCAAACATAAGCAGCAGCATCACGTACATGAGCCCCAACACTATGCGGACCTCTTCGAATATCATAATGTAATGCCTGCGAGGATATTTTTGCATAATAATCATCATCCGCACTGTTACGAGATTAAGGTTAAAACCCATCCAATATTCATTTATGAACAGCACGTGCCTAACACAGCTGAATATGCGGGAATTCAAAGGGGACCTTACATTTTCTGAACACTTAACTAGCTAGATTTCACAGATTTTAAGTTACCCTGACACTTCATATAGCCTTGTATACCCCACAATTGGCACTTGTACATAGATAAGCGTATGACATTTTACACTTCAACTTAAGGCAAAAAAATGAGTGTCTTTCACAGAAGAGTCGAGTTTGGACATGCACCCATGTTTGATACCTCTGCCGTGTCCGGGTAAACTAGTCAGTGCTCCATATCTGGATGTAAGAACCCTAAACCTTTTGCTTAACATGGGCAAAAAGATGAAGGTATGAATAGAAGTGTAGGTTGCATACATCTAACTGCATTCATTTCGCCATAGACGGGGGCCTCTGAGGAGGCACATGGGTAATGTCATCGTTGTTGTAGAAGGGGCATTTAAGGCTTTAAGCAGTCTTGAGCTGTGCCAGTGAATGATAAAATGGCTGATAATAATCAGTATGGGCACAGGCAGACTAACCAAAACCAGTCTAATAGAACTCATATAATTGTGAAAAGAGATATTTACACAGAAGCAACGTTTTTACATGTAGCCCTCGTGAGAAATTGATTTTCAAATAGACAGAAAACATGATAGGTGGGCTCCACCAAAGGCTAGTATTAGATTTCATTAAAACCAGTTACCCAATTTTTCTTTCCATAACATGTACAAATTCATCACTTTACTTCCCCAGCCTTTATCTCTTCTCCTCACATCGTCTGTCCTAGTGAATACCTTGCACAAAATTTTCCCTTATTTTTTAAGGTCCCACTTAGACATGGTTTTGTACGGTCTTTTTGATCATGTTACAAGGTAAAAACATGTTCAGACGGGAAACACAAGAATTGATCAAGGCGCCCAAAAGAAGGGGAAGTACCGACTTCATGAACACCACATGCCCATACTACAGATATCAAACCGCGGTGAATACGAAATTATCAGACGATATAGTAAGTATCAATGACGATCTCATACAAGATTATCTAACCTTAGCAACAACGTGCACAACTTTTGGGAGACTAATCGGTAGCAGTAATCCCCTACGAGCAAGCTCAGCCAAGGCAAGGCAACCTCCATGCCATGAACCATCACCCTAGAATTTAAAAAAAAAAAAAAGGGAAAAAAAACAGGTGAAAGCTTATTAGATTTTAGCATTTATAGCACGAGTATAGAATTTGACGATTTACAATCAATAACATAACTGTGAAAGCCCATAACACCAAGTAGTATGCAAAATACATCCATAGACACCCAAAAGGGATTTGAGGTCCTGTCATACTTGACAGGTTTACAAACCTTCTGTGACTGTATGTTTCATGACAGCCACTCTTTAACAAAAACTAACGTAATAGTGAGAAAACCTCCTAAAATATACAATGTTCTTATGATACCCACTTTCAGCACGCATACGCAAAGACAGCTGCAAATGTCATGACTATACCTCTCGGGGTGAAAATAACTCCAACACAGAAGAGAGGACTTCATCTGAGAGGGAAAATGTCAGACGTGAGGTCACACGGCCGATTCCTTTAGCTGCAGACCAGCGGACAACAGTGTCCTGCAAAATTGTAACAAAAAAATTGCACAAAGTTCGAGAATATCAAAAGTCCGCTCAACTTTTGAAATCAACGCAAGAGATGATGTTGTATGACTACAAGATTTAGGCTAAACTCGATAAGAAAAAGGAATCTAAGCTAGATATGGTTACAAATTAGGAAGGTGAAATGTATTGGAAAAGGAAGACCTGGCCAAAAACTCATGCAGCTACAGATAAATTAAGGCAACATAATAAACGCCTTTGTTAGAGACACAGTTGGTATCATTCATGAAAGTATGCCACTGGCGAACATGTAGTGGACATGCATCTCACAAAATTTTCACTTAAGAAGCCCCATGGAAAGTTGTGAATGAATCCAACACCGTCTATAAATTAAAGACTATATCATTTCCATTCATGTGCCATAGAACATACCGTATCTTTCAATCCAGTCAACAGCACTTCAATTATCTCTTCTACAGTTTCGGGAACATCCATATCTTCATCTTGTTCATTATTACTTTGGTCAATGTCAGAGAAACTCATACTAGCACTGGGACTGCAGTGGTTGGGACCCACAGTAGCTTCACTAGAAATACTCTGCCCCAGAGATGGGACTTTACCCTGCAGGGAAGTTAACGAGTATAAGAAATACAATGGTACAGATGTACGAAATCATAAAATATCAGATTGTCAGATCTCCATACGTTCACCCCTGTAAAGACGCACATTATTGCTAGAAATTTCCTAGTTCACAACTCTGTATCCAATTCATTATCACACATGTTTCATTCAAGGAAAAAACTGGCTTGGTTCACAAGTAACACTATGAGTATTCTACAAACCTCAATGAAAGCAAAAAATTACATTTCTGCAGTAGTCAGTTCTATCAAGATAGCTGTTTCATTTATGGTAAACACTTGGTAATCACTTAGACAATTATAACTACAGATGTATTCTTCAAAGCATTAGAAGAGTATTCCCCTGCAAAGGTAATTCAAGCTCTATAATTAAACATACAAAAGAGTGCAGATCCTCTCCGTTTACTTCTCTTCATTATACGTCTCCATTACCTACTAAGGGTAATAATTCTGTTTGGAGAAAATGAATTGACACGTTTTATAACAACCATCTCAGATGCCACTTTCACTTTTGGCCCTCCACTTTCTCCAAATAAAATCTCAGCCGTTAATCGGGTAACAGAGAGAGGTAATGGAGAGAATCTCAGGTCCATACAAAAGATCATCTCTGAAATCAATACTTTTTCTTTGAAACGTTTATATTCAACTTTCATTTTCAAAAAATAAACTTGTGCGCAAAACTAGTTTACATAAGAAGTCGGAATTTTCAACTAGATTGTAAAGTCTAGAAGGTGTCTGAAAATCCAACCCTAAAAAGTCCCAACTATTAATGTTAAAACAGGTTTATCAAATACGTAGAAGGAAGAAGCTAGCATTCGATTTTTGCAAATTTTAATGGTCCTTTTACCATATGAATGCTTGCTGACAAGCTCTAAACAATCCATAAAAATTTACTCTTGGCATCACAAATCAAATGGCTGAACGGGTAATTTCCCGCACGGGGGAGAATCTGATAAGCATGTGAGTTAAACAAACAGAAACAGAAGTACGAAAAGTCAACTGCCGAACCTTGTACGCCCAAGATGGAGAGCGGTGGGGAAGGCAGACCAGCCCTATCCGCTGACTAAGCTTCACGAGATACTTGCGAAGCAAAGGGCTACGACCAGACGCATTGGACTTCATTAATGCTGATACGTCACTCCAGATAATAGGAACCACGTCGATAAGGATTTTTCTACTACCAGCCTGCGTGAGACATACTGGTGAGAAGCAAACATCAACGAACTTGACAAAGAGGGAAAAAGTTGTGAAGGAAAGGAGTGTTGCAGCTTCTAAAATAATTCAGCCTTGAAACCAATAAAACTGAACATAAGAGCAAGGGGTGGAAGGCGGACTTAATAAGCATGAGTTAACAAAAACAAACCTTGAAAATGGCAGCTAAGGCTTCCACAGCACCAAGTAAACGGAACTGATCCAGGACATTATCAGATGAAGAAGAGAACACTTCATGCGTCCATTCAATAAAACTGAAATGATATCAAATAAATTGCTTTAAGCAGAAACGTTGATATTCTCCTGGTTGGTAACAAAGAATTGTCCAACCTAGATATTAACACAGAAGATATATTAGCTCAAGATGCGAGTCAAAAGCTCTATACAAACTAGGACAGTTACTATGTTGCCAATTTACCACAGCATCAACCCACTCTTTGAAGCCAGGCTCATTGACAATTGTGTCCAGAAAATGCACTAAAACAGTGCAAGAGGTGAGCAACAAGGAATATAATGCCAGGCTCATCATAAGATAACACCCATTCAAAATAACATCAGCCCTTCAAAGTCAACTGCTCCACTACTCAACTGGTCTACAATTGCTCAAAAATACTCAAAAAGAACTTCACAGAAGACAAGCTAAGTGACAAGACCTAACTTGTTTGTTTAAAACATATACAAAGAGATGAAAGATTGTGTACTTTCTAATGCAGTGATGATTGCCTATCAATTCTGAAGCCATAATATGTATATATTGATGCAACAAATGCATTTCTTGTTACTAACTTTGGTCTATTTAGAAAAACATAAAAGAGATCTGTAAGAGAAACCTGGTGAAGGCCTTTGGCATATCCGGGCGAGTCAATAGTTTAGAAAGAAGCAAGCCTGAAATAGTGCGCATGGGGCCAGCACTTGAAAGATAGTCCTTGCAGAATATTAATATCCTTAATACCAAGGGCGGTGGCTCATCTTTCAGATTATTACCTTGTCCAATACTAGTGTCAACAGATGAAATATCAAACGGGACCAGAACAAGTATAGATAGCCACAGTAATACAACACATTGTGCTTCCATTTCTCCAGTGCTCTCTTGCCGCAGGGATGATGTAGAATTTTTTGTGTGGCATTTCTCCAAGAGAGACACTGCAAGTTCTAAGTCAGAAACCTGATGCGGGAAGAACTTAATAACAGCCTTGTATCCACAAACCGTTACTAATGTATAAATAATAACAGAAATGGGCTTGACTACTTCAAGAATATCATCAGACTTGTCTCCTAAATTCAGTGTTGTTGTACGGATGATGAACATCAAAGGAGAAACTATGCTTTCAAGGTAAGGTTCCAATAGCTGCCCTTCCTGTTGATACTTGTCGAGCTGTACAGGAAGATTCAAACAAGCTTTAAGCCTTTAACACTCAGTGAACTAAACAGATACTAGCATAAAAAATAAACAACAAACCATCTTAATAAAAGTGATCGGAACTCCATACAACGGCTGTAGGGTGACAAGATGGTATAACTGTACAAGAGACCCAAGGTCCAACCATCTTCATTTCTAGTTTCTACAATAGCATCGTTCAAATATGCAGATTGTAATAAGATGACTCTGATCATAAAGTCCATTCTAGTAAACTATTTCCCATGGACATTAAAAATGGTTCATCACACCAATGTCAACTAGAAAATAGCATAAGAAACAAAAACAACGATACCCCAATGCCTCAAATCTCCCGAGGTAAGAAGATTGCTTACGTCCAAATAAAATTACGACATAATTCGTTCTGCTTCTAGAAACATAAGTCATCACTTGGAAAAAGAAGTCCCTAAAAAACTTGTGCGAAACAAGGGACTCCTATCATGAAAATGGGAAGTATTACAGTCATCTTAGTTCAGACACGGTACTTCGTAAATCGCTGACACATGAAAAGGGTACAAAGTATTAACTAAGCTACCCAAGAAACTTTCTCAAAGAGCAGCATAAGCTAGAAAAGTGAGACATTCCCTACATATTCACGTAATCCTAGAAGCAATGTTTCAGACGATCACTCCATGTTCCGCTTTTTACAACTTCGTACTCACAAATGTTTATAAAGCCATTTTTTGTCCTCTATCATTCATTACTTCTGCTAAATTAATTTATCGGCTACTAATACCACCCACTATAAATAATTAATGTACAAAAGTAGCAAAGTTTTATGATTCAACAATTAAAGTGCCACATGCTCGTTGTTATCATGAGGCTGACAAAGTAGCCTACTTCATCACCAATCTCAAACATTCATCCTGCCACTTGAGTTCAGTTCATAATCACTGGCTTTCACCTCCCTTACCCATCCAAAAGCATCGATATGTCGATCATATCCTTAAGTATCAACCTAGTTTCTTTTTCCATATCTAAACAACAATAACCATTACGTACATTTCAAGAAGTGATCCATGCTTAACAACAATGCGCAAAACGCCGGCCAGTAAAAATTAGCTTAACAAATGTACTACTACAATTGAAAACTGACTTCTACTAAACACTTCATCATAAATTTTCCAAATAGCAGGCCAAAATATCATCCAAATACCACTTGAGGTCACTTCACAGTCACTGCCTTTCACATTCCTCACTCGTCCAAAAGCATAGATATGTCGTATCATAACCTAGAGTATCAACCTAATTTCCTTTTCCGTATCTAAACAACAAACACCATTACGCACATTTGGAGAAGTGATCCATGTTAACAACATTGCTCAAAATGCCGGCCAGTAAACATCAGATCAACAAATGTTATACTAACAACTCAAAACTGATTCCTACTAAACACTTCATCATAGTGTTTCTCGACAGCATGCCAAATAATCATCCAAATACTACTTGAGGTCAGTTCAGAGTCACTGCCTTTCACCTTCCTCGGTCGTCCAAAAGCATAGATAAGTCGATCATATCCTAGAGGATCAACCTAGTTTCTTTCTCTAAAACTAAACAACAAACACCATTACATATATTCGAGGATTGATCCATTAACGACAATGCGCAAAATGCTGGCCAGTAAAAATCAGCTCAACAAATGTAATACTAACAATTCAAACTAGACTTCTACCAAATATCAGGTCAAATTATCACACAAACATCACAATAACCGCAACAGATCGATCATACAACAATCAATTCGCAAAATAAATCATACACATTCAAAAATCATAACTAATAACATCGCAAATCATAAATCATAAAAGAAATAAACAAAATTAGGTTTTCAAAGAGAGAAAAAGAGTATACAATAGTGCGGATCTTGTAAACGGAAGAGAAATCGGAAACTCTTCCAGCAGAAACGATGTCGTCGAGGATAGATTTGACAGTATTCCATTCAATCAGGAAGTATTTCTGCAGAACTTTGCTGCAACAATCATGTTCATCATCTTCTTCTTCCTCTTCTTTTTGAACTTGTTCCGTTGAATTGTTCGCTATTTTGTCTTCGTCTTTCGTCGCCATTTTCGTGTTTCGTTGAGCTCTCGGAGCTTCGCCTTCAATGGCTTCCTTTTCCTTTTTTGTTATTAATTGTGTTAATTTTTTTTAGTCGATTTTTTTGCTTGATTTGTTTTTACTTTTCCTCACTTCCCGCCAGCATTGGCAGTATGGCCGTATGGGTAAATCGGACATGGCATGGGAGTGTGAGGGCGGAGGGCCTGACATTTGAATCCGCGTCGGTTTAAGAAAAACCGAACCAAAATGGTGTAATCGGATTTACAGGAGTTCTGTTCTTTTGGGTTGAATGGAGTTGGACCGAACTAAATTGAGTTGGGCTGAACTATACTGAATTGAGTTAAAATGAGTGGATGGAATCCAAATTTGCTGAGATAAGCTGAGTTAAGCTAAAATTAATCCGAAAAGAATAAAGCCTAAATTAGTGTGAAATCACCTTACAATATTACCTAAACACCCTCCCATGATTCTCTTATTAAGTTATACATTAATTAACTACCCATGTTTTGGGAAGGGGTATATTTAGTCTTTAATAGGTTGTTTAATTTGTTTTACACTAATTTAAAAGTGTAAAACAGTTTTACACAAAAACAACTTGTTTTTAATCGGAGTGCGTGAGGAGAATTAAAATAGACGGTGTCACGGTAAAACTAATTTGGAAACGATATGCTTATGGGTCGGATTAGACTTTATGGGCTAGTATTTTGTTGAAAACTACTTGGATTGGGCCTATTTAAAATCCAAATATTTTTTGGCTTGGCAAGCATTTAATTTTACTAGCATTGAATTAGATTTTGAAATCAAATTTACGTTTTCCATCGAGTATAGTTTAAGAAGCCGATGATTACTTTGTACTCCCTCTATTAAGATCATACTCCGTATGACTTTCAGCCTTTATTTATTGTGTTTAAGCCTCTAAGATATGGAGTATATTTTTAAGTTTGACATAGAGTAGAATGATTAAAACGCGACCTTTTTATGCTATCGATCAACTTGCATATATTATATGTAAACTTTTTTTAAATATATCATATGGGTACACATTAATATAGCTTCCACACAACAAATTTTCTCTATTTATGCTACTAATTACAACGTATACATAAATGTTTAGATCAACACTTTATTTTTCAAGACATTCATATAGTATGAGTAGCATACGGCCACAAAACACCTTCTTGACCTTGATCTTGATCTTAAGCCTTATTATGTATGGGTTCTAAGGGCGAACTGACGCCTAGTAACAAACCGATTAACCAAAGCCAAAGCGTTACTTGTAACATGAGAAACATCATTCACCTTCGCTTTAATAACTTTCCTTAAGCTTTTCCCGCGCCCACTATCTGAAAAGGCCTGAGCACATTCAGTTTGGTCAGTGAGCGCGGTACTAGCCCATGTCACAACATTACTCATGTGCCACATAAAGTCGTCAACTCCCCCCTCTTTACTATATTTTTGTAACTCTAGCAATGATTGTCTAAGTTGCGCGACACTGTCATTAATTTGGTCTATACAACTTCCTATAGCACGATACTCAAAAGCAGCATGTGGGTGGGACGAGTTTTTAAGGTTACTAGCCAATTTGGTTAAGTAGGCTCGGGCAAACTTTGCTCGAGCTAGACTAGCCCTTAATGTGATCTGGGCTAATTCCTCATGACTTATGTTTGTACTATTAACATAACCCGATAAAGTTTGTTCACACACTTTTGGATAACGTGTTGTACTACATGAATAATTGATAAATGCTCGGGTTTTTGAGCAATGACGACAACTCGTTACGCCGGAGACGATGAGGAGGATGGTGAGGGAGAGTAGTAGTAAAGAGATGTTGTATTTTGCCATTCTTATTTTTTTTGTGTGTGTTTTAAGAGGTGGTTTGTGAGATCGAGAGGGCAAGTGTGTGACTATATTTATAGGTGGAGAATGGAGATGTAATGTAAAGTATCCGTCGGCTTTAGTTTAGGGTCAAGTGTTGAAGGTCCATGTGCATAAATTAATTAAGTGCTTTGGAGCTTATCTAGAAGTCAAAGGTTCATAGACCTACAGTAGCGTAATATCAGCAAGTCTTGCTTAAGACGGAATATCTGTCTTAAATCTTAAAACAGCTTAAATACGACCATATGATGGTAATAAAGACAAAATTTTTGTCAATTCTAGGCAAGTTATCATATAATTTTGTATGTATTTGATCCTTCTTAAACTTAGCAAGGATAATAATGTACTCCGTATGTCTTAAATGAGAATTTGTGGTGCAATATAATATATAGATTTCTCACATAATCAATCAATATATATATATAAAAGAGAGTTTTTTCGAGCGATTCTAGAGCGTCCACATCATCAAAAATCAATTAAGGA
>JAYMSF010000102.1:0-21652 GCA_036897335.1 Silene vulgaris | reverse complement strand
TCGGTTATGATTCATGAAATGATAATGAAGATTTGATGAATTTTAGTTGGATTCGTATACTATTTGGTGGGTTAATGGGTAATTCGGCGAATTAATATGTAAATGAGTAGGTTATCAAGTAATTGGAATGTAAATAAACGATTGAATAAATCAATTAAGAAACTAACATATCAAAGACGATAAATAAGGTAATTGTACAGACTAATGTATAGAGTTTAGGGGTACACCATAGAATTTTAAAAAAGCAGGGGTACACCATAGAAAAACGAAAAACTCGAGGGTACACCGTAGAATATCCCTTACATTTTCATTATTATTACTCCCTTCGTCCCAATCATTTGTGTGAATAAAAAAGGTAAACTAATGAATTGGATTGGACAAAGGGAGAATATACGAAGTATTATCTAACATGAACGATGTATTATCGTCTAATATGCATCTTGCATACATTATGCAGCGTCCAAAAATATGCATCTGATAGATATAAACCGAAGATCAAGAATGATAACATCGGATTACAGAAGGAGAGGATTGCCTGGATGAAGGAGATGGAGGAAATTTGGGCGAGTTCGATTTGAAAAAGTTGGTAAAATAATACGGAATTACAAAGTACGGAGTATAACATTTAGCTCGTTATGTAATCTCAAGTCACTATCTTTTTAGTAGCAAAATTAATTAGCGCTGTTAATTCCAAGTATTTACTACTGTGTAACAGATTATATTACGCAAGTCTCAAATTATAGAATAATACGGTGTTATATTGTAAGAAACTGCACACAGTGATCGACCTTGTAGGTGAAATCGCCTATTAAAAGCTTGAACAGGATGCAAGATATCGATTTAGCAGCTTTGATAGTCTGCAAATTTCCAAATTGCTGCTAACTGCTCGTCTGCTCATCATTCGCATGCCATCTGACACAAATTGGCCGAGCTATAAATTGTTCTGAGCCCAGATTTCACATTCTCAGGAACATTTGGTTAAGCAATATGAAATAAGCCGCGGGAAGAACCGCAAGCAGTAAACTACCCGTCAGTAGCTAGTTAAATCAATAAGACAGCAACTTTACTCCGTCTAACATAAAGCTGGTCCGACGTAGCCCTGACAAATGACTGACATCACATAATGTAACCCGCGTACAACACTGTATAGTAGTATAGTACTATAGTCATATTCTACGAGACAGTCCCGAATAAGCTAACCCAAGCATATCGTCTGAAGATAAAAGAGTTTCAGAAGATAAAATAACTAGCTATAAGAGATGCGATTTAAGGTACTAGTATTTTACATTGTTACAAGACTTGCTGAGCTAAAGGGCAGTGTATATACTAGTAGTTAGTAGTACTGATAGAAGTCCGTTACCAAATACTTCCATGTATGAAGATATATCTGGCTTCATTTTACTGTTGCTTTCTACGTTTTGCTGAGGGAGGCAGGAAGTGGAACGAACGCGACAACCGTGAGCCAGAATCAAGAAATATGTTTGCACGAAGAACCCGCACTACGTTTTCAGTTATATTCAAGTAGGAGCTGGTTCTACTTCTAATGCTTGCTGCCGAACTGGTTCCTTAAAATTTGCTTTTTCACTCAGCTCTTTGAATGCATCAACAAGGTTTTGTAGCCTTGCTACAAATTCAATCAGAAGGGAAGCAAACGTCGCTAAAGACAGAGCACTTGCACTCTCATATGTCTTTGATTCATCTTCATTAGACTCCTGGTCTGGAATAGATGGCAGGGGATGAGGCAATGACGACTGTTTTCTGATTTTTGTCTCGGAGGTAACATTCGAAGTGAGATCATGAGGAATCCCGAGGTTATTTTCGGTCCCAAAGCTGTCAAATGTCTGTAACCCATCCAAGTCACTAAAAGACTTGAATTCCGGAGTTGCATTTTCAAGATCACTTAGAGACTTGAATTCTGGCAGTGAGTTCTCATGATCCATTGTCATAAGCTCTTGGGGTTGTCTCGGATACTTCTCAGGGTCGCCAATCTCCCAATACTCAGAATTGACAAGAAGATAAGATTTCTGATCAATCTTTCTTTGCAACGCTTCTGCTGCTTCATCCACTGCATCGAGTATATCTTCCTCTGGGCCCAACTTTTCCATTCTTTTTATCTTATTTCCCAGCTCACGTAAGAGTTTAGCACCTTCATTACCAACTCTTTGGAGCTCACTACGGAACACCTGTCTTCTTTCTGCAGGTGCCTATTGTTTGAAGGTAAAACTCAATTATAGAAAGCAATGAATTAATATAGGAAGCCATGGTGTATTCATACAAATTGCAAAACAAGACCATCAATATATAAACACTAAACATTAAAATTGATTGTCAACAGATTTAAGGACTTTCTGATTTTCCCACCTACCCTTGTCCGACACTCGACCCTTGGACAAGGGTATGACACTTGGACACCTCATTTTAAGCCAAATTTTGCATATTTTTCATAAAGATTGCCAGGTCCAACACTTGGGCACGCACCCATGTCGGATACTTCTAAACGAGTCTGAGCAACATAGAATGCAGCACTGCATAGAAAATCCAGAAACAGCCACTTAACAACACAGGGTAGGACTGCTTACAATCCAACCCCCTTCTGTAGCCATTTGCAGAAGATGCACTGGCATGAATACGAAGAATCAAGGCTCAATATTTTGTAGTTGTACTAATGACATTGTCGAGATATTTTTTGGGTGGCAACTATTCTTTTCCAGTTAAGCTCTTATGAATTAGCTAGAACTCAGTATATATAATAGTACTTCTATATATATAGTCCTCTCTATTTTGGATGTCGCGGAGTAAAAACTAGAAAGTATTTGTTTCCTTCTTGATGTTTCTTATGTTTTCAATAAAGTATTCCCGGAATTGTCAGTACAAAAATGCTGGCCTTTTTATAAAATGGAAATGGGGATTGGAATAGAATTAGCAGTTAGCAGACTTAGCACACAACAAATTAATTACCTGGGTAAAAGGGAACAAATCACTATCTCAGTCTAGGAAACTTAACAAAAGCTTCAACAAATGCTACTCTTCTAAAGTGTAATGGCAATACAGAACAATAATATTGTGACTAAGTAATAACTCGACAGATGAGGAAGGAGCACAAAGTGTGTCTAAAAATGGAATGTTGCAAAATAGAAAAAATGCTGTAAATACAGACCAAGCCAAGGGTAAGCATAGAAACCTGAATCTCCGAAAGTATACAGCCATGCAAAGCCATCACCATAAATGCACAATGCCTCAAAGCACCACTGACTTTGGTATAGCTTTTCCATGGGTATGCAAGCTTTTTATAAGGACCGTGCGGTGGTTCCCAAACGGCAAAACCCACCTAATATTCAACAATAAAAATTTGTGCTCTCAGCATCCTTATATCGTTTATGTGCAAAAAAAGAAAGTATTCAGATTTGGTGATGACTCACCAAAGTATCTTCCTTGCTTGCAGAATCTACAGCTGATCTATATCCACTGTAGAGTGGATCATCAGAAGCTTGAAATGTCAGAATTTTTGAAGAAACTCTCCGATATTCTATACAGCTCAAATATTCATTCACACAACCTACATAGTATTCAAGGACAACAAACTATTATGAATGGCAACAGGCAAACAAAAATATACTCCAACATTTAGGCGTTTGGAATCAGTAAATTGCTCCCTTCACACATTTTTTTTGAAACAAAGAAAGAAATATTTACATTGTTCCCATATGACTTCAGCGGTCAAACAAAATAGACGACCGATAATTTTCTCACAATATATAATAGTTGTGTTTCTCAACTCTTCATATATATTTGAAGAAACCAATGGTGATTGGTGACATAGATTGACACTCAAAGGCAAATGGGGACAAAAAAATTTGGGATGAAGGTAGTAAAAGGTAAGAAAGCGTCAATCAAAAGAGAGGAACAGATCATCTTTTACCTTCCAAGGATACTGCAACATTAGTAAAATTCTTCACTACCAAGCCATGCAGATCCTCCCCCGCCCAAATTGGGTAAATGAATATGTTTATCACCAAAGCAACACCAGCACCCAATGCGATGAGTATGAATCTCGTAACCGCTGTTTCGACGAACTCCCTTGTTCTATACCCAGATACCATGATAAAGCAATATGTCAACAAGAACACTCTGAATCCATACTCGTAAGGCTTCATTGTGGGAAATAGCTTCAGGTATGTGGCAACAAATCCTGAAATTGCGAGCATGTGAGCAATGTAGCTCATAATAGAAACATACCAGGTACCAAAAGACTTAATTGAGGAAAACTGAAGGAAATTCTGTATACCTATTATAAAAATACTAACAATAATTACAAGTTCTTCCCAGTCTCCAGCAAAGGTAGACAGCATTGCCATCCCCAAAGCAAGTCCACCAGCAGATAATGTCCCCAATCCACGGTTAAAGCCTTTACTAAGAGTTGCTCCTGTGAATGGTAATTGAAGTTATTGAGATCAGTGAAAGTACGACTGATAACCTCCATCAGGTCGAATAGACTCTCAACCTGAAAGCAAATGAGGTAATGCAGACCAATATAACTAAAGCAAGCATGTAAGTGGAAAAAGAATGATGTAGAACAGTGACAGTGCATTACAAAATCAATAACAACAGTTCATCTAATATACAGCGCAGCTGTAGAGCCAAAATGTTTTCAAGGGTGTATTCAGAAAAGAGGATTAGAATGTGAGACTCTCGCCCTGAGTTGATTGAAGTCAAAGCACTCACAAGCTTAAGTCATCTGCAGACTTAGTATTCAGTATTCCAATCAAAGGTCAACAATCTTAACAACCACTTGATCGAACGTGTGGCTCACACAAAACGGTATATCCCTCGGAATATCTCAGACATGAAGCCAGAAACAAGTAAACTTTTATTCTCTAAAAACAAGGTCCATAAAAGAAAATGTTATCCAACTTTCTTAATTTCTTATTCTGTACAATGAAAACTTTGTATATGTTATATATACAGTTAATCATTGTGATGCTGACCATGCTGAGCAAGTAAAGATGACTTCTATGTTTTATATTTATATTACTAGCATCTCACTTCAATAGGTTGATTAGGAGTGGGGCCACTAACGCTTCATAAAATGGCCATGTTGGCCTAAAATGCTATCTATAGCAGTTAATAATCTTCCTACTCGTGCCATTGTTTATTGGAACTGATCACACACAATTATTCAATAACTAGCAAAATTCATGGTAGCACTAAAAGGGAATACTGCATAAATGAATTCACTATCCATATTATATATGGAAGTTCCAATCTGTGGCATATAATTCAAACTGACCACCACCCTATCAGTTGCAAAGTAGTAAAGACATAACTCGGTGCCTTAATAGTTCTGGACTTCTGCCTATGGGGGTTCTGATGTATGTCCCACAGAAACACATAAGAACTTCCATACGGAAAATTGCGTTGACGCGTTGACAAACTGATGCTTCACAATATAAGAGCACTGACTTAATTTCTATGCATAGAACCAGCTCATATAAGTGTGTGTAATATAAGAAACTTGGTCTAGTGAGCCATTTTGCCTTGTCTCATCATATTCCAGAACCAAAAAAATAGCCAATGTTCGACTTCATTACTAAAGTGCGCTTTTGACTAGTGGCAGAGCATGAAGGTCGGTCTTGCTTGGGTTGCAGACCCCTGAAGAGTGAAACCTGGAGGTCAGTCTTATTTGGTTGCTGACTCCTAAAGAGTGAAGAATATAAATTCTTTCTGTTAAAATTTCCGATCTTTTTTTCAAGTTATTCTATTGCAGTACTAATTCACCCCATTAAAATTTGACCGATACTTAACTCTCCCAACTTCAAATTCCAGCTCCTCCACTCCTCCTGACTAAGTACAAGACTACAAGCAACAAGGGATTCAAATATACCCAACTTCCCCATCAAATAAAGCAAAGGTTATTTCCAATTAACCTCATTACTCAGGTTCAAACCCTCCTCTTGGGTGTAACCTTACCCCCTAATATAAACTACCAGCAATTTTTTATTATTTAAGGGATACGTGATAAAAGTAGTGTGACACAAGATGTGACATAAAAGCGGGACAGATGATCACAACTCAATAGCAACACAAACTTAAAGCACAACCACTACCACCTCATTTCGAGGCGGTCTAAAAAGGAAAGTGTGAACCTTACTCAGTCGACAACAAAAACTAAAATTCAAAAAGCGATAATCAAAATTAAGAAGAAGAAGAAGAATGAGAATTAGAAATTACCAATACTAAATTCAAAGACAACAACAACAGTAAGAATAGCCCAAACAGAGTAACGAGCAAGATCTTCAAGAGGCTCCTTCAAGAAAATAAGAAAAGATAAAAGCGTCAAAGCAAGTCCCATTTTTGCTGAAAATATTACTTTTCTTGGATCAGATTTCCCCATTTTATACGCTTTAATCCCGAACTCCTTTATCAATTTCCACAAATACGAACATTTTTCGACAAAGCCGAAACAAGAACAAACATTTCTCCTATTACGGTTATCTCCTTGGAGTAATTGATCTCCAAGGTAAGAATTATAGCCATTTTTGGAAGGAAAAAGAAGCTGCTTTTCTTTTTCTCGTTTTTCTAAGAAGCTATGGCGGAATGAACCTAATTTGGCCGCCATTGATGAAGGTTTGATCAAGCTTTGAGTGAAGAAGGTTTGGTAGTAGTATTAATCAGTGTGGTAGATATTTTTGGGGTTTTTTTAAGCAATCTTAGATACGTAAATGTAATATACTCTGCAGAAAAGTTGGGAGTATAATTGGGAAGATAAATCATAAATGTGTAGGGACTTGGGGAATTGGGATCTCACTATCTAGATTTTGTCCTATTGGATTTCCGAGACGGTTTTAAGTTAAGATAAACGTTGAGTTTATGTGAGTTGTTTTGAAGTTATTTTGAGAAAATGATCAATAATTTAGATTACTATTGTTAACTAAATAACTTTTTTTTTATTATTGAAACTAATATTAAAATTTTATTGTGGAAAAAGTGTTGTATAAAGTTGTTATTTTTTCTTTAAAACAGAGGAATGTTTAAATAAGGGAAAATTCGGTTGAATCCTTGGAGACCATCCAAACTAAATTGCATGTTCCTTTGTGTATTTTGATCATCTTTATGCTGAACAAAAACAAAATAGACTCTTTAATTTAGTTTTCTTGATCAGCATATTTTTTTTATTGTTGATCGACACTATTTTTATTAAGTAAACCATTTTAGAGTATATACTTGTTAAGATTATTGTTACTAATACCAAAATTGTAAAATGGTCTCAAAATAATAAATCTTTTCTTACACCGTCTTACAAAAATCTCCTGTATTTCTGGGATTTGCATTTTCTATTTTCGGTTCATTGTAATACTCCCTTCTTTGGTTCTGTGGGAATGAGCAAATTATAGTGGAAAAAATATGACATTTGATAAGAGTCGTTGTCCAAAATCCAAATCAATATACTAGGGTCGTTGAATAATACTCACAAGCCGATAAGCCATGTGTCAATTTATTTTATTCAATGTATTGGACTCTAGTTAAGTTATTAAGACGGAAGTATAACGACTGATAATTACTTTCTAGTAAGCGATACTCCTTCTAATGTTCTGCACCATATACTGAGCAATTACAACAAAAATAACATTATCCCCATGTCTGAATGCGGGATAAGGGGGGTCAAAATGTCAGATACTCAGATGTATGCAGTTGTACACCTGTATTAGCAACACAAAGAAGTTACTTTTTAATGACCCAAGATGAAAATTGTACCAAGACGACTAAATAAAAAAAAAAATAAAAAAAAATAAATAACAGGACTGAATTTCAGATCAATTAGTTGGTCAACTGACTCAAGTAACATAAAAATGCAGACTTCACCCTTCATTAGTTAGCCATGATTCATTATCATGCAAGATAACAGGCAAAAATGTACTGCAATTTCAGACTTTTAAGTCTCTATGAAGTTGTTATCCTGAAAAAATCAGAAAAACAATAACTGCATGCTGCTTAAACACACCTTAGGCATGCAAGTAAACAACTCACATACAGTACAGCAACAACACTTCTCCTCTCCTCCTATATATTCCCTCTAAACATGTAAAACATATTCCCACAGTTGTATTCAGTAAAAAAAGAATACCCTAAAAGTCGAGAATACGGGATAAAAGAGAGATCAAGGCGAAAATGGTTCACTTCCAAACTGGTATAATCACTGTTACTGTACTCCTGATATTCCATGTTGGCTTGACTTGCTCACAGACGACTCCCTCTGATTCGTCTCCTCTTACGCCCCCTACTATGGCGGAATGTGGGTCCAGCCTCTTCCCACTGGCTCCGTGTGGGCCTTATGTACAAGGCCAGACTCCGGAAACCAGCTTGCAGTGCTGTCAGAACCTTGCGCAGGTGTACCATGATCAACCTGGTTGTTTGTGCCTTTTCCTCAATGGGACTGCTATGGCCGCTCTTCCTATCAATACCACCCGAGCTCTTCTGCTGCCTCAGCTCTGTGATGTCCGTATTGACTCCTCTACTTGTTCGTCACCAGGTAAACATTACATTCCACAACTATAATTTCTCCGGACAAAGTGAAAAAAAAATTCCACCGTCAAATTCTTAATCTGGCTCCGCCCTTGCAGATAAGAAAAAAGTTAAATGTAGCTAATTTGCGGTAATAAGTTTGTTTTGCGGAATTTGATGAGTTTTGTGACTGATGGTTGTAGGTAGTAGTTCAGAACCTCCTGAAGCACCGTCATCTCAGGGTTCATTCACAAGAAGCCCAACTACTTCTACTGCAGGTATGATTTCAGAACTTACAGTTTGTTTCACTGAGAAACGCCATGGTGAAAGTGTAAGTCTTTGAGTTGAATAATTAGTCGTAATCATTCAGAGTTTCTCATTTTGCAGGGCCTCCTACAGTGACAGTCGCACCAAGACCAAGCACTGTG
This sequence comes from Silene vulgaris, assembly GCA_036897335.1. Taxonomy (NCBI): domain Eukaryota; kingdom Viridiplantae; phylum Streptophyta; class Magnoliopsida; order Caryophyllales; family Caryophyllaceae; genus Silene; species Silene vulgaris. The sequence goes on along the minus strand of JAYMSF010000102.1, from coordinate 12,725 downwards.
CGATTTGGGATGGGGATGAGCTCAGCTTACAAGATTGCAGGGGTTCAGTTCGGGGTACTAGCAGCAGTCTTTATATTGTTAGCCACTTTACTTTGGTAGGAAAAAAACGCAGAAGCGTAGTATGGCTATGATTAGGAATGTTTAGAAGAATACCACAGTCGGAGTATTTGTTCAGTCGATTTCATCATAGTTCAGTATATGTTTCCTGTTTTCAAGTACCTGATCTTGTTATTAATCCGATAATTAACATTCCCTTCTTCCAGAAACTACTCACCCCCATCCCCTTTTACAATAGCATAGATACAAGAGCGTAAAACGTAGGGGAGCGACTAGAAAGTTGCTCTCTCGAAACATGGTTGATTCGGAAAAAAGACTCCCAGGATAAATTATATGGTCAGAACGCAGGACTTCATACGAGTCGACATCGAAGGCAAGATCTGCTATTCTATATGTTATAGCCTTATAGGTTAGTGATAAATTTCCAAACAAAATGGAAGACGAGAAAGATAAGAAATTGAACTCACATGCTCCTGCTTATGAAGACGATCCATAACATAAATCTTCAATGTTCCACAAGTCAAGACAAGAAGGAAGAGAACTTGCCTAATTTCTGTTCCTCTTCTCCACAACAATACATATAACTACGATTTAAAGCCTCGGAAAGAAGAGCATAGGAAGATCACCCATTCATTAGAATTTTATCATATATCGTGCTTACACTAGGGGCATAACCGTGTAGTCCACAGATATAGTGGCAGCATGAATGTAGAGCTAAAGCACATGAAATGGCTTACAAATTCTATATGTCTTCCCATTAGAGATCCAAGTATCCAACAGCGTATCATACATAGCCCGTGTTTTGCAGTGCTTTCTTCTGACACGAATCATCATTCCAATGCCGGAGCCTCCTCTGTTGGGTTAGACTCAAAAATATCCGAATCTGAAGCGTTGGGATCCTCTAACAGATCCTGTGATTGAATTGATTCCTTGTATGCAGGAGTATCTTTAAAATCTGTTGCCCCTTCATTGTATGTTGCCACAGCAATTGCACATGCTACCAGCTACACAAAGTGCAAATCAAACAAAATATCAGTGTCATCTATGAAAGGGCTGAACGTGTTCTTCATTGTATGGTACTATTTTCGTCTAAAATGGAAACAAACGATGCATACGTCTCCTGCAGGCTGGCTGCAGCATTGGAGTTTGTAAGAAAAAACACCTAGTCATTTAGATGAACTGGAAATAATTCAGCAGCCTTACAAGATCTAACGGCAATTGTGCAAGCGTGTACCTTAAAGACGCATATGAAGGTTATAGTAATTAACGCGTTGCAGGGAACAATTTCAACTTTAGCATAAAATCTTCTCGAAAGGGAAATTGAAATGAAGGGGAGGCAGAGAATAGAACAAATGTGATTCATGATTCATCAAGGCTAACTACAAACGAAAATAAAACGAATGTGTTAATGTAATTGATCAGTCGAAAACTCCTGAAAAATAAAGTTCAATCCAAAATAGAGGAAGCCATAGTTCCATACTTCCATCTGTGACAACATACCATTTACACAAATACTCAAATACTCCCTCCCTCCCTCCCTCCCTCCCAGTCAATACTCAATAGTTACGCTTAGCTTACTTTCCCCTCACAAAATAAAGTAAACTAAACTATTCACTGGGACAGAGGACTAAGACGGTGTTATTAATCATTATCATTACCTAAGGTGCATAACATAGAATAAGAACATAACATGTCATACAACAGTCTCACAAGACCAACTGTATGGGCACGACTACATATCCAATGCCCAATACAGTAATACACTAATATTAGAATATGTAGACTGGTTACGAGTATTTTAACCAAAGTTAAACAAATGAGATATCAACTGTACGAGTACGACTACATATAACATATCCAATGCGCAACAGGCTAATATTAGAATAACTGAATAAGTAGACTGGTTACGGGTATTTTAATCAACGGTAAACAAATGAGAATATCCACTGTACGAGTATCCAATGCTTAACACGCTAATATTAGAATAAGTAGACTGGTTACGACTTACGAGTATTTTAACCAAAGGTAAACAAATGAGATACGACTACAACTGTCTACAAGAGCTAGTAATCAAGAGATTCAAGAGAGGAGTAGATACCGCGAAAACGACACCGAAAGCCCACAAATACTGAACAAAGAAACCAAGAGCATCCCACTGAGGACCTTCAAACCAATCAGGTTTATCACCAGGAAGTTCAGGAATAACAAACCCATCATCAGCAAAAACATCTTCACCAACAACACCATTATTATCTTCAACAAAATTCTTGTTTTTTTCTTTGATTTCTTCCTTGGTAGTAGTGCTAGATGATGATGATGTTCCTCCTCTTCTGTTTTTGCTGTCAAACTTGGTTGTTCTAGGGTTAAACTTGCCTGTTGCTGCAACTATGTAACTTGGTTTTCTGGGGTTCATGGGTTGTACACGGTGGCTGCTGCGGTGGAGAGAGAACTGAGTTGTGGTGGTGTTTGTGGTGGTGGATAGTTTGGCGCCATTGATGGGGTTATTGATGGTTAGCACCATTTTTGTTTGAGTGGATGAGAATTGTGATGAGGCTTGGGATTTTCTACCTTGTTATTCCTGTTTTTTTTAGTCTCATGAGAGTAGAATTGGAAAGAATGACCCGACCCAATTGACTTGGCCCGAATAACCCGGCTCGAACTTGACCTGCAATCGAAAATCCAAAATGACGAAAGCTTATTCGAATCGACCCGAATATTTATTACCGGAGACTGCTAGTTAATCTTAAATAACTAGAAAACAACTCACCTGAAAATGACGCGAACTCGAAATGACCTGACTCAATTAGGCCAGGTCCAAATTCTTGAGTAAGGGCAACGAAGGAGATGATGGGAGAAGAGAAAGATGAATGTTAATTGAGTTATTGATGACCATGATGCTAATTGCGGGCTAAACAAATAAATTTGATGGAAAAATGACTAGTTGACAGAAAATTTAACGAATTTATTATTGAAGGGTATCTTGTAGAATTTTAAATAGCATTATGTGTTGCATCGCGCGCTATCAGGTGCGCAGTGCCCTAGATTGGTTAAATGGTTATGTGAAATATGAACATGTTAAAAACAAAGTAATTTTTTTTTGGTTGACTTAGTAACCCAGCGATGGAAAGAGCGATAAATAACACGCTTGCTCCGCATTAAGCAAACAAACCAAGTTTAAGTTTTACAACCTAAACAGAAATTACCCACTTGTTCCATAATGGACCCTTGACTCTACATCTACAGACAATTAACTAATTAAGTACACAACAACCAAAGCTCGATAAGTGACTATGTGACTATGTCAGACCTATAGCTGCGCTCTGTAAACCCCAACGATTTTCTCACTAAAAGTCTGGATATGGTTCTCGAAGTACCTCCACGACACTATGGTACGGATTATTTCCATCCACATTAGCAAGGCCTGCTCTATATCTGAGACGTGCATATAGCCTCCTAGTCCCGAGGGCGTGTCGAGCCAAAATACCGAACAAGCATTAGGCAAGTGTAAAAACTGAGAGCTGCAAGCTTGAAACTTATGCTATCAAGTACTCATGAGCAATCTTACCTACAAAACAAAGGAAAAACCAAGTGTCATTCCAACAGTCAAAATTTCAATTCTGGACATGTAGAAGCAATATTATCAAATTTTATGATATCCCTTTCAATTAATTGCATTCCAAAATTGCAGTTGAAGTCGGTGCACACGGGGTACTCTCAGAGGATTATACAGCATTCTGTCACCCCTCAACTGCTTCCAACTGGAGATGATGTTCTTGCAAAATTAAACTCTGATTAGATTTGAGCATTTGTCTAGCTTCTGTCATTCACGAAATTGATATTGAAAGAAAAGCAATCCCACTTCACCAGATGGAATTTCAAAAACTTAGCTTAACGACGATAGCAGCAAAACCTAATGTCACAAATCCATTTCATAAACAAACTTCATCAAGCTGATGCAAGGACTTTGGTACTATTCTCTCCGTCTCGTTCATGTTTACCTACAATTAAAACCCCTCACAAAGACTAAAAAAAGTCAATGATTCAGACGGAGGAAGTAAGAATTACCGTCATTAATTTTCATGTGAACCTTTTAGCCAATTAATCAAACTAACCAACATCAAAAAATCAATCACAAATTACTCATTATTGACAAGAAAACGTGACAAATAGCAGTTTAACCTGCAATATAACTCGAACATATTGATCAAACCAAATCAGCACCACTTATTACAGTCATAGGAGATGCACTTTTCTAATAGGGATGGTTATTTATAGTAACTGTAGATTTGTGCTGAACAGAAACTAAAAAACCCAAAGGAGCAGTAAGGACCTAGTTACTCTGGACTCACAAGTTCCAATGTTTCGAAACCAGTAGCAACTTATTCCCTGACTTTGCCGTGAACCCGAGAAAAAGCACAACAGCAAACAACTCCAATGTCCAATAACAAGAACCACCACTGCATAATCCGAATATTAAAAACATCATTCTTAAGTATTCTTCGCCGAATAGAAAAAGAAGAGTAGATAAATCAATAATCATAAGCTTTTAATAAGAGCTTTTTAGTAGTCTTCATAGTTTAGCTGCATTACTTGACGCATTCTTTCCCTTGTTGTGCCAAAATAAGTGTTAATGTCTTCATATCGTACATTACTCTCTTACTTAAACAACACACCCCGCAGTTCCCCCTTGATGGAATTAAGTTAAGAAACAAGATTTAGAAAGAAAAGAATAAAGAAACAGATGTAGGCAATAATACAAAATGAGCATCTCGTTGCTTGCAAAGATCATGTGGTAAGTGATCTACTGACCTAAAGGGCATCACATTTTCAAGACAAGTAAATTAGAAAAGACACCAAGGCAGCCAAACAGGTTTAAGTTTTAACCGGCAACTGTCAACAGAATTACGTCGTTTAGATTCATTGTCTCCTCTAATCTTATTCGTATAAGGCGAGCAATTACTAAAGAAGCAGATTACAGTTGGGAGGTTTGGATTTAACGCTAAAAACTTTAATGGGCTAAATAAGCAAGTACCCTTATATATGGCTTAGCTCGGGACACTTCAAAGTGCAGAAGAGAATGGTTGCATCAAAGATTTGCCAAATAGAATGCACGATAGGGTCTATAAACAGAGATGAGAGAACAACTAAATATTGACCACAATCGGAAAATAAGTGAGGAAACCAACAAAAACTTAACAAACTCCGCTAAAAATGCCCGACTTAGTCCAAAATGAACCAAACTACTCCCAATTAAATTAGATTAGACGAATGCTACTCACACAGTCACACTATACCTCGGTCAAGCGTATGGATAGGGGCACCTCATAGATTTTGCAGAAAATGAAGGGTACCATGTAGAAACAAAAAGATATAAGGGTACCACATAGAAAATCCCAAACATAAACTATCCATACAAACAACCTGAAACAAAATAATCCATAATAATACACAAGAAGCCAAACAAGTAAATGAAAACCAGTGTCCTCGAACCCGGTCATTAGGAATAGCATCATCATCAACATCCTCGATCATGAAGTAGTTAGTCATCAACTTAGCCAACTTAGCTACTTGCCCATTCGTCGCCTCACAACTCGAGCAACCTTGGGCTCCGCCGAAATAGGGCGTGTGCGAAATCGAGTACGATGTGTGGGAGGATAAAAGTATGGGTGGGAACACTTATTGTACCAAACCATGTACCGCGGATGAGTCTCAGAAGGCATCACGGCAGGTTGTGACCGCTCAGACAAAACTATCCTGGCATCGTCGAGCCCCCACTCCGCGTCAGGAAAATGTCCATAATCAACCCTATAACCTGACGTCGGTAAAGCCGGACGATGATCAGTAGCTGGGATAAGAATAGGCATCGGGATAGTCTGACAATACCCAAACTGGCGCATACAACGATCCGGATGGTACGGCTCTACTATATCAAGAAATCTAATCAATCCTGAGTAAAGTGACGTCCTACAAGTCCTATCGGGACGATAACCGTAAGGGGTCCACGTGACATGCTCCGCCTTAAGCCCGTCTAACCTCTGTCGATGCTGCTCTAACAATCGATGATCTCCCTTAAACCTAGGCACCTGTGACCAAGCCTCGACAAGTGGTCTCCCCTCGACATAATATCCTATGTGGGGTCGAAAATGGGGAAAGTACTCATATATCCAAGCCTGAAGCAACGGCAAACAACCACTAAGACCACGAGCACCTAATCGCGAAGCCGTCCCCAATTGTCGGTACAAATAGGCCAACGTCGCGGCACCCCAAGCATACTCACCAATACCATCCAAATCATCAAACAACGGCAACATCCGAGCGATTACCCTATCACCAGACTTGTCCACGAACAATGTCTGCCCCAACAACATCATCATGTACGCCCTAAGTGAATCACGATGGTTACCCGACTCCGCAACCCTCCTTAACGTCTGAGTCAACAAACCACCACCCTTATAAATCTGTCGTACAACATACTCAACATCCACTCCAATGAAGGTGGCCACCTTCGCCTTCAAGCCCTCATCCTCCCTCCTAGAACCTTCCTCCTCCTGGACCATACCATCCACAAACACCCTCTTACCATTCGTCCGTATCCCAAGAATCCTATGAACATCATGTAACATGATACCAATCTCTCCAAAAGGCATATGGAAAGTGTTAGTATCTGGCTGCCACCTCTCTACAAAAGCACTAATCAAATTCTCATCTAAACTAGTGGTCATACAATGCCTCAAATGACCAAGCCCAGTATCACTAACTCTTTGAGAAACTACATCAGACAACATAATCTCATCCATCGCCTTTAAACAACCCCGCCTCTCGTAACACTTAAGCCACGATCTCACGTTTCCCGGCTCGGTCCAACTAGTAAAAGCTACGTGGCCACCAAAGCTACGTAAGACGTTAAGGTTAGTTGGTCCACCAAGAACTGGACTTGTAAGATGCCAAGATAGATCCCTCTTCGTCTTCTTACTCCTCGTGCTAGATGAACCCTCGCTACACCTCATATATCGACCTCTACCATCACGTACCACCCTTTTCGGAATAGGTGGTTCGGAAGCATCGTTTTCCAAAATCCGATCGTCACCTTCCTGCTCATCATCAAATTGATCATTGTCATTTACATGTTCTTGAAAACCGGATTCTACATCCCTTAACATCACTCTCGGGGAATCCTCACTCAGAAGAGACGTAGGGCTAATATGGATGTTTTGTGAACGACTACGAGGTGCCGCTCCGGGGTCACACCGCTTAGAAGCCGTGACTTTTATTCTTATCATACGCGGCGGGGGAACCATAATGTCCTCTCGTCTATCTCTCATCTGCATTAACGAAATTAAAAGGTTAAATAAATTCAAAAAAACAACCAAAACAAAAAAAAATTACGCATTTAAATACGAAAATCATGGTGAAAATGAAATTTAAAAGTGCAAACATTGAAATTCAAAGTCCGAACCATGGTCGAACTTTGAAATTTAACGTCTTACCATCGTAGGACGTTAAACTTCAAAATCTGACCATAGGTAGACGTTGAACTTCAAAGTCTGACCCATGGTAGACGTTGAACTTGAATGTCTCTAGCATGGGTAGACGTTGGCATTCAACATTCCACGAACATCATTTCAAGAACAACGAGCCAAGAACAACAAACAAGAACGAATCCAACAACAACAAGAACGAATCCAACAACAACGAAATTGATACATATAAACAAACACACACAGATGACATATCAAAATCAGTTATGACGAGGAGGTAAGGATTAGCCTGAATAGTGAGTTGACCTGGGTTGAACTTGGTTGTACCATAGGGTCACCAGATGAAGACTTTTGGGGAAAGGGCACAGAAGGGGTACCGCTTTCATAAATGTTTCTACCATCCATTGGCGCGTCCTGCCCACCAACCCCACAAATCTGGGGAGACATACTTCTGTTAACCATTCCTGTGCTAATCGGGGACGATATAATTGATCCCCGTGGACCAAATTGTAGTGGTTGACCCCCTCTTGTTCCAGAGTTCATGTTGGCATTACGGCTTAACCGATTACATTGCTCAGAAAGTGCAAGGACATCTCTGCACGATTCAAACCTTGGTGTGGAGATGTCAGCAGCATCTTTTTCCCAATGATCTAACTCAGGTATGCTCTCGTCAGTGGACGACACCTCCATATTGCTCTCATCTTTGTTAGCATCAGTGGACACCTCCACATTGCCCTCGTCAGCATGTTCTGAAGCATCACGACTTTCCCTATTAAGCCCTAACTCAGGTATACTCTGATCATATTTGTTCTTGTGTGTTCTCTCATCTTTGTTAGCATCAGCGGACACCTCCATATTGCCCTCATCAGCATGTTCTGAAGCATCCCGACTTTCTCTATTAAGCCCTGGTCCCTTGTAAGCATCAAGCCTTTCTTTCCCTTCAATTTTAACGGTAAGGGTTTCAAGAGGCACAATTCTGTCATGGAGACGTTTTGCAATAAGATTTCTTGTTTTAACTGGAACAGAGTCCAGGTTGAAACAAGCAACATCACAAACAATTGCAACAACTTGCTTTCGCACATTTTCATCATCGTCTAGGAATCGATCACAGAGGGCAGCTGCAAAATGAGATGACAAATCAGTTACTCATACAGCCATTCTTTAGAAATTAAAATCAAATTAACCCATACTAAACCGGCTCTTACCAAAAATTTGAGCAGCCTCTGGTCTTGATGGATTTGAAAGAAGACACTTTTTTACAAAGTCAAGTACAGTCATCCGCACATCAACATCCCTATCTGCTAACCTCTTTAAGAACACCACAAATATAGGTTGAAAGGCTTCAGGAATAACAGAGCCTGGAATGGCAAAAAGCTTTCCAACCAAATTGACTGCTCTATTGCGAACTTCTGAGTGGTCGTTCTGTGTGTAACCAAAGCACAAGTTCAGCGATCTTCAACAATTAATATTTAATAAGAAGAAAAGAAACACGCCCATCTAAAACCATAAAACTTGTAGTCCAGAGCAAGAAAGTAAAGCGTATATAAATTGGAAAAATAAACAATGCTGGAATAAGTATGAAAACGGGGGAACTACAGAATCAATCAATCAATCAATGAAACTAAATTATACAAGTGCATAAGTTCAAAATCAGTAGTTACCAATAGTTCTCCAATTATGAATGGAATAACACCGGATAAAATCTGAGGTGAACAACGGTACAAATCATATATAACACCGTGGTAGTCAATGCGCCAATTTGAAGGACCATCTTCTGACATTGATGATACAAGGAATTGTTTGACAACAGGTTCAAGTTTAGCAGCACATCTCTCAATAACATTCATGGCAAGCTTCCTTGCAGCCTCGCTAACACCCTATTCATCAAGAAAAAACAAAATTATAAAATTTATACTTCTAACAAGATAATAAAATGAGAATTCATCAAACTAATAATGATAGTTAGAGAAGATGCACTCACTTTTATACTCGGTCCCAGTGTTGAAAGCAAAATAAGTAGCAATTCTTCATTGATATCCTCCCTTTCATCCAGAAGAACATACATGATATTTTCCATTGACGTGAAAACACTTTCGGGATGATCATCTCTGCCAATGACGACATATGAGGCTTCAAAATACACATCAAGTTTAAAATTAAAAAATAAAAACAGCCAATTCTCCCTTTTCTCAATGCCCCGGCGGCCCGGCACATACTCCTCACATTTTGGCACCAAGTACAAAATTCCCTTCTGTTTTTTTGTGACGCCTTATAGGCACATAGAATTATTCGTATAAACCAGTGAAGCCAAAAGCGACATCTCATCGAGGATCATAACCAGAAAAGAAACTTTATTCGTTTTATTTTGGTTAAAAGAAGAGCCTTCTAATTTACCTTATTAATAGTAAAAGCTAGGTTACTGTCTTGAATTCTAATTTGGTTTTTCCTGAATGTATTCGTGTCAACAAACAATTCGAATTACCTCAGACTTTCTTAGAACATCTCCGAGTCAAATAGCAATGATTCAAAGCACTTCAATTTACACTATTTCGGAAACCCAAAGACTTTTTTTAAGACTGTCTTAGCTTAAGACCTCTCACAACCTCCCTTTATTTTCACCTAAAATTATAATCGGGTGTTAGAGCCGTCTTAAATTAAGACGGTCTGAAACAAAAATTAGTGATTAATGTGTGAGAGTAGAGGTGGGAGAAGGTAGAAAAGAGAACGCGCCACCTCGCAAAACACTTGAAACCTTAAACAGCGACAACAATCCACCAAACAAATGCGCAAAACAAACAATAATGCAGCATACAAACATCAAACACATAATTTTCAAAATCCACTTACAATTTTCTTTTAACACTAATACTTATGTAAGCCGGGTTTACAAACATTAGTGTAAAACCAATAGCTAAACTTAAACCTTAAACTCAATTTCGGCGACACCTTCTCACATGCACCCCTTATTGTTGGGGTCCCCACTTACTCCATGTGACCCATTATTTTGGGGGGCCCTTATTTATTGCATGTGAGAGGGTGGCGCCCTGGGGTGGCGCTAACTCATTTTATCCTTCCAAGCTAAAACGCTAAACCCCTAAACCTTAAACCTTAAACCCGAAACTCGATCAATTGTCATCCGTAACGGAAAATGGCAAGAGTTGGTAGGCAAACATACCTTATAACAGCAAAAAGGTTTCTGAAGAGCTCATCCGGTTGCTGCTGCTGCTGCTGCTGTTGTTCCATTTCAATTAAACTGCAATTCCAATTTAGGGTTTTCAGTTCAATTGAATTTCCCAAACGCAAGACGGACTTGGCATTTGGATTTCAAACACTCACTCAATCTCTTCCCTCCATTTTTGATTAATTTACAGTCACTCAGTCACTTCACTCTAGCTTTGAGTTTTTTCTTCAGTAATTATTTTGTACGATATATGTTCAAAGGTCAAGTCCGTCTTGCGTTTGGGAAATTACAAATAACTTTTTGGTTATTATTTCAGAAAACGGTAAATTTTATTTTAAGATTGTACGTCTTTACGAGATTTTTGGTTTAAAAAAAAAATCATCGTTTTCGTTGTACCCGGAGTTTTAATCAATCAAAGTTTATTCCGTCAAAAGATTTTGACCAATCATAATTCTCAACTACAAAATTTTAAAAATAATAATTTTATTACCGAATATCTCGTAAGACATACAATATGGGGAAAAAATTACTGTTTTCTTAAGTCGTAGCTATAAGAGTTATTGATAGTCAAAATTTTTTTTCAAAATAATTTGGGTACAAGTGAGAAAATGAAAGAGTTGAGGCCTGAGTGGTACCGGGTACAAGTGAAAATAATCAAATATCTCAATTAAGAATAGTGATGTGGTACGGGTAGAGCTGGACTTTGGTGCGGGTCAGCCCGGCCCATACTGGCCCGCCCGCAATTTCGAGCTCTAATATTCCTAGGCCGCGCAACCCGAGTATGAGCCCGCACTCCCCACTCCCCATCCTGAGCTGGTCCCGGGCTCACTCTTCCTCAACCCACATTGTCCAACTCGCCTAGCCCGCATGGCACACTCCCTTTTTTGCACTTTTCTGCCCAATCAGGGCGGGTTAAGGGCCCTCAATCCTTAGCCCAGCCCGCTCCTAGCCCGCAGTGTGGGATCAAGCTCCCCACTCCCCAACCTAGCCCGACCTGAAGTCCACCTCTAGGTACTGGTAGTCTGACTCTGGTAGTGTGAATGAACCTGATCCTCTCCATTTATTTCTCTCAATTTCCTCTCTAATACACCCATATTTTAATATATTTTTTCTCACCAATCACCATCTATTAAAACTTTATTTTCATGAAACGATTATAAGCATTGGATCATCACAATATTTGATCTTGACCGTTGATAGGAAATAGAGGTCTGTTTCTTTTGAGGAAATGGAGAAAATCCGATCGATGTGGTAGTATTACCTTTGATTAAATCTCGTGTTGTGCGAGTGGATCGTCCTCCTTACCCTAAAGGCAACCCAACAAATAAAATATATTATTATATGTTCAGTGGTAAGAAATATACTCCTCTTCACACTTTTCGTAATAATTGGTGAAAGTTCTGTTGTGGGTGCTCTAAATATTCCACCTAAGTCCGCTCCTTTTGCAATTAAAATCACCCATTTTGGGTAAACTAAGATTATATAAATTTAGTTTAATTTAGTTTATATAAGTTCAGTTTAAATCTTATAAATATAATACATATCATACTAAGTCAGTTCAAATACATTGAAAAAGGTTACTATAAAGGTGGTCTGAAGTTCGATGATTGTAAATTGATCCAAGTCAAGCTCCACAAGAATATTATTCTTATAAACGTTTTGAAAATCATGTACATTTTACTTGCAATTAACATGCCTCTTATTCAAGAGTACAAAGTGATTATACAACTTATAATAACAAACCACATCTACAATTGTCACTTTATTTCATATTTGGTCCTCTACCATTTTTTACCTTTACTAAAAAAAGTAAGGAAAACCAAGTGCTCTTGGTCTAGTGGAGATCCGGGTTCCCTCAAAACATTCAAAGGATGGACTGCGAGGTCCTGGGTTCGAATCTTCCTAGATGATGAGACTTGGCCACATATCTTCCAGTAAGGGGTAACCCCGTGGATTGAGCTTACATGGTACGTGGTGGTTAGCATGGTATTGTTGCGTGCCCGGGGAGG